>CM061065.1:220346315-220574031 GCA_030762895.1 Sophora flavescens
ATCATGAAATTTTGGGTGTCCTATATAAATTAAGAAATTGACATAATCATTTGAGCATTGTCTTAACTCACTTTAGAAGAGGTTAATTCCCAATTAAGAACAATATGCTTAATAAACACATATTCATTCGACTCTCTGAGGAAGAAGGCTTACAGACCGACCCTACTCTTACACTTTACCAATCATTTTCCATTCCAAGCACTGACCCTGCCATTTCTATTTCTGGTGATCCATTGGTGGAGCAGTTTGCATATGAAAAAAAATGGACTCAACCATTGAGGAGTTTTGAATCAATGGTATTGGTAGGTGAAATTAACGGAAAGAAGAAACAGTAGAATATGATATATGTCAGCTCTAAATTTATGCTTTTGGTTTTATACATTGTAAGTAGACTATATTGTTTTGTGCAAGGCGATAGTTCATTAAATATTGGGGTGCACCATACATGTGAGGGTGGACAATCCCAAATTTATTTGGTAGAAAAGAATATTCAAGCACTTAATTATAAGATGGCAAGGTAGCTGGTGTATTGCAGGACTAATTTCTAAACTAGAACATTTTAGGCCTTGAAGAGATTATATCCTAAGATTCCACTGTTGATCCAGGATATGCAAGATAGGGGGAGCTGGCGATCGAGATGTGTATATATAAAGATGATAAAAAGTAAGTAAGAGATAAAGAATGTCACATATGGTATCTAAAAAATATGTTCAAACGACACAACTCTTGTAGTTTGGGCTTTTGCCCCTGTGTAAATAAAAAAAATAAAGCAATATGGAATTCAGGACTTTTGCATATAATTAAAAGGAAAGTGGAGACTTTAGAGTAGGAGAAACAAACTGTATAATGTATTGGGATTTAACTCATTTAAAGTGAACTTTTTCTAAAATGAGAAAGTAAGTGAATATCTACCTTAAATTAGTTAGTAAATTGAGATCTCGATACACTTTATCAAATTATTGATAAATGTAATATTATTTTCTCGATTTTAAGATAAGCTTACTTTCAAATCCAATTCATTTAGTAGTTCATAATACCCTTGAGATAGAACCCAGCTTTGAGCCTTTGACCAATGGTTGGATAGAGCCCTTCAAGATGTGGGTTATTGGGCTTCGTAGGGGTAGGGAAGGCCCAATGTCAAATCCATGGATACTAACACGTAACAAAGAGGGGAGTGGGGCTTTGGTAGTTTGGTAGGTCTCAGGGGGACACATTTTTAGAGGGTCGGGTCCAAAATCAGAAAATCCTAACTGTACACCTGGAGGAACCTACCACTAAGACGGCTTATGGGAGGACCAATAGGCAGGAGAGTTCATTAGTTCAGGAATGATTTGATTACCTTCTTCCCTCACAGATTATATCAACGCCCACAAAGCGAAAGGGTATTGCCATATTGGAGGAATATATGCTTTCACCGACCTTATCAGGAAAGATAAAACCCAGTTTTTTTTTTGGAGTGTTTATGAGACATAATATATGAAATAATTTATCAATCAAAATATAATGAATTTAACTTGATATGAATTATTGGTGTAACTTTTTTCAATCAATCATAAATTATTATATTATTAAAAAGAAATTGATTGTTGGTACAAAAATAGTTTTCGTACAACTCTACAAATGGTTCATTTGTACATATCTTTGTTTTTTAAAAAAAAAATTTAAGTTATAATCAAATTTTTTTTTGATAAAAAAGTTATGATCAATTAATGAAACTGGAAACTTGCATTTGCCTGTTTGTCGAAATTCATGTGAACGGTGTTCATTCGATATAACAAAACTCTTATTAAAAATATTTAACTCTTATCGTAATTATCTTAAGGGTATGTTTGGTGGTCAGGATAAGAAAGACATGATAGGATAAGCTATCGTACCTTGTCTGAGGGGGGCTGGGTTAGAATTCAACAAGTAGGATAAGGTAAATTTTTTTTCCCGTAACAAGTAGGATATGGTGATTTAAAGTATAATAAAATATAAAAATATATAATATATAAAATAATTAAAGTATAATAAAATAATAATTTAAAGTATAATAAAATTTAACATGATTACCAAAAAAAGATATAATAAAATATAAAATATTTAAAATAATAAAAATATTAATAATTTATTTTAAAATTTATTTTTATTTTATCACAATGCTAATTTTGTTATTTTATATTATTTTTAAAAATTGTAAAATATAAAAAATTATTCTAATAATTTAACTATATGTAAAGTAAAAACAAAAAAAAGAATATTTAAAAATATAAAAAATTAATTTTAGTTAGACAATATTTAAAAAATTTAAAACATTATATGTAATTTTATTATAAGGATAATTTTGTCTTTTATATAATTTTAAATAATGAAAATTATAAAAAAAAAACTAAATCTAATAAAAGATGAAAACATTTAGAATAAAAACGAAAATTTTAAAATTCATACTTAAATTATTATGTTGTCCAGTTGGTTATCTGGTGGACACCAAATATCGTCGGATAACAGCTTATCATGCTCATATTTTATCCTACTTCTATCATATTCTCTTATCATATCTGCCCTTATCCTATCCTGACCACCAAAAAAACGAACCATAAAGGTAACCATTAAAATTATTTTTTATTTTTTGAGTAATATAATTTTTTACACTTGTAATGTACATACAAATGAACTCAAATATAATATGCATAAATGTTAATGTTATATATATATATATATATATATATATATATATATATATATATATATATTACATGATAAATCGCCAAAATGTTATACTAATTTCTCCTTATTAATCTCAACTTGTTCTCTGGTCCCTTGCTTTTTATCTCATATATGACAGTGTAACAGTTTAATTTCTTCAACAACAAAAAAAAACAGTTTAATTTCTTCAACTTGCAAAGCCTATATTGTCATCTTCTTATCTTTATTTATTAATTAAGTACGATAGTTGCAGCGTCTTTAGATATTTCTAGTTGTATATTATACTATTTTTATATCTACCTTTTCAATTTTCATACCATTATATATAGAAATATCACGAATAATTAGATAGTAGTATTTTATTATGTTTACCAAGATTCATATTAACTTTTCAAATATTATTTCTCTTTTTTAATTTATACCTTTATATGAATCTCGTGTTAATCTATACCTTGTAATTTGATTTTTACTGGTCAAATATTATTTTAATGCTATCAAAATCAAATTCGAGAGTAAATCGAGTCGACGTGGTTCTAGGATTGATCTCTAGAATCGTAGGTATTAAAAAACACTATTAAAAGATATATCGGCTGAAAAATTCATCGTATCCCATATACGTTTCGTGATGTATTCGTGTCCCGCATCATATTTCTGATTCGGTGTCGATGCTAAACTTAATATTCTCTTTCCAATGTGAAAATTCAGATAAAATACTTATTCAGATCTTAAGCAAGGACACAACAGAACAAATAGAAGAAGAAAAAAGATACTTCAAAGTATTAACTGGTTGGTGTTGCTGACATTCGTAACGTGTTTTGGAGATAAAAATATACAGTTGGTATGCAATTAAGTAGTAAAGAACCACTATGCTTCTCACTTCCATCCAAACAATAAATAACCATTTAACCAGATATTTTCAGTTTTCTTCATGGGTTGAATAATATTATCATTATCATCAATTTGATAAATAATATAGAACCACTTCTATGATTCTGTCTATCAACCCATGCTACCCGTTATCCAGGTTGGAACCTGAAAATTGACTTCATTCAATTCGTCATGACAGACAAAATATCACTGGCTTATGCTATCCACTTTAACAAATACGGCACTCTTAGAAACAGTTAAAATTATTGGGGTAACCAACCTCAATTATTATTATTATTATTTTTGTTTCCGGTCGCTAGCAGCACTAATCCCACAAGGTAATTGACCATATTCAATGATGAACCTATTCCAATCAGATTTTCTTTATACATAAGAACTAGAGATCAAATCCCTGATCACTTACTTAAGGGCCAAGACTATTACCACTTGGACCAACCATATTTTCACCCCGGATTATTTTACCAATGATGTTATGTTATGTTGATTTCCAGTTACACTGATAATGCATGGGAATTTTCTCAAGAATTGCCCGCACCTACAATTATATTTGTACTTTTGTTGCCCGACATTGACAGTGCATCTTCTACACGGATGCAAGGGACATTTTTCCACTGTTTGTCTCTCCCTCCCCCCCTGCTTGCTCCCTCTCACTCCACCTTCATGTCCTCTCCCACTCTCTATATATATGTGTCCAGAACCAGAACCCCACACTTATTCCTACTATATCCTGCCACCACTAACTCCTCTTGAATATCTCTCTGATCACTTAATTATCTCATTCTTTGTCACTCTTCCTCTCATTCATAAAAGTCATGAACAAGTTTAAGAATTCTCAAGTTCTAGTGCTCTTTGTCTTAGCTCTTCTCCTTGCCATCACACCCTCCTTACCTTCCTCTCTGAGGCCTACCTACTTGTATTTCATCTTTAATGTTCTCATCATTGCACTTGGAGCTGAAGCTGGCCTTCTTTCAGCTTTTTCTAATCCTTTAGAAGATAGAAAGCAAGCATTTGTTAACCAGAAACCTGCAATGCCCTCAGCCTCAGAAGTCATATCTGAGAAAAGGGAAGCTTCCAGCATAACTGGTGGAAGTGCTGCCTCAGAACACAATGAAAAGAAGCTTAAGGTTGTTGAAAGGTCTACATCTGAGAAGATTATTGGTGTTGTTAAAGTAGATAAGGTGAACAAGTGTCCTTCAATGCCAAACCTTTTGTTCATTGGAGGTGGAGAAGCTGATGCACAAGTCATGGATGAGGAGCTTGTAGCAGAAGAAGAGATTGGGGGGGGAGTTAATGGGCAAGAGTTGTTTGCAAAAGCTGAAGCTTTCATTGGGAACTTCTATAAGCAGTTGAAGATGCAGAGAGAGAAGTCTTTGTTTTATCAGAAAGCCTTTTAGAACTGCATTAGCTTTTGCTGCTGAAGATCTATTGGTTGGGACTTGGGAGCCAAAGATTAACTATACTATACTATTATGCTTTGATAGTTTTTCTTCCACTATGTTTGTACATATTTTAATTTATAATTAGAGGTTATATAGGTCTCTTTCACAGTTTGTGTTATCATCAGATAAATTCCTGTTAAGAGAAATAGAAAATAAGATGTCCTGATGTTGCAAGATATCAGATACATGTTTGCACCTGGATTACTGCATGATTATCAATATTTGACTGGGATCCGTGCATATGATTTGGTTTTGTGTCTACTATATTTTTATAAAGGTAGTTATAACATACAATATGTAATTTAGATGATATCCAGTATCCACACCTTGCACTTTTAACCAAATTTATCTATAATTAATCAATCTTTGTGTCAGCATTAACCTCTTAATATAAGTGATTAGCACAGCGTAGGTTTGGTTACTCAATTATAAATGACTAGTTTCAATGTAGTTTTAGCAAACTTATTTTCACGAACCACTTATGAATTGAATCAACTACTTACTTTTAGCATGTTAAATTTGGTTGAAGTTATGACTTATGAGTGATATTGATACCACTAATTGTAGCTTAGAATTCACATTTTAAAAATATACACAAGAATATTGTATACAAAAATAATAATATAAAAATCATTAGAATATTAGTTCTTAGCTACTTGGGATTGTTGCTTTCATGTTTTTCGAAGTGGACCCGGATTTGGTGCAGTCGGGAAAATCCCAAAGTTGACACAGTAACCGCATCCAAAAACTGAGACATAACGTTTAAGATTTTTATTTAATATTTTCATATATAAAAAAAAAAATTGAAGGGTTGAGATTTCATGCAGTCACTTTTGTGACTGCACCAAATCCGAATCCAAAGTGATGTGATGACGGCTGATGAAGTGGCCAACTTGTGGAATATCATATTACAAGAAGCATGCCGGAAAAATAAAAAAATGCAAATGGATGAATTTTATTCGAAAGTGTCACTTCATTCCAAAAAAATTAAGGGCAGGTAATGTTTGATAAAGCCAGCTGCATATTTAAAGGAAAAGAACATCTGTCAAGAATCTGTAGCACCATCTCTTATCCACTGTTATTGCAAAGTATATAGTTGTTGACTCAAATTATGGCATTGGCACCCCCACTCTACCCCAACAAAAATTGTTAATCCCCGATACCCAAACTAAGACGGGGACAATGTCTTAATCTGATGTGGTATTAGATAGTATTATACCCTGGCACTGTACGAAATTGTGTGTTTGGTTCCATGATGAAAAATGGTTGACTTGATTTTGCCTTTTGTCAAATGTGATATTAGTCTACCGTTTGGATAAGCTATTTAAAAAGTGCTTCTATAATATAAAAGTAGAAGTAGAAGCTATTATTAGAAACAAAAGCTATTTTATATTTGGATGAGTTTTATAAAAAAGGGTTTTGGGGAGATTTATCATAAGAATATTATTGTCCAATAAAACATTAATGATTTTCACTCTCTTTCTTCTACCGCTTCCTTTCTTTATAAGCTAGGAACGGGAATTTCTTAAAAAAGCACCAAAATATGTTTTTTTGACTGCTTTTATTTTTTTTTTCAAAAGCTCATACAAATACCTATATTTTTTCAAAAGCACTTTTATTTAAAAAATAAATATTTTTTTTTTCCAAAAGAAAAGTCCATCCAAACGGGCTCTAAATTGATTTTGCCAAATGATTTTGACTATATAACAAGTTATAATCTTTGACAAGTAATACGAATGCAGAAAAGCATTGCATACACATGCTATTTTGGTGTTTTCTGTGGTGTCAATTGCCTGAATGTTCCTTCAGAATTTCTTTCTTACAGATGTTCTCTCTTTATATAACTTTTATATGTTTTATCCTTCTTATAATTAAGGTTGATATTCTTCTTTTGATCTGTGTGATAATGTGGTCATCGATCAAAATGTAAGATATTCCTTCTTTTCTTTTGAGCTAGGAATTCCATTTCTGTTTTGCTATGTGGCCTGCGTGTGTAGTGAGGGGTCCATATATATGGAGATTGGAGAGGTTGCTTGTAAAGATCCTTTATCTTACTTTTAATGGTTTATCTTCAGCTCCTTGCATATGCCACAAGACAACCAAAATTTCGTAGTTTCGTGGTCCTAACTGAGAAACTTTGACAAAAGTAAGCTAATATGTCATTTTATGATAAAATAAAACTAATATCCAAAGTAGAGTAAAAGATTAATCTTTTTCTTCTAAAAAGTAAGTGAAGATAAAGCATATGTCTAAGATTTATTAACCCTTCCATTTACATCCTTAAAGGTTCAAAATCACGACAAGCTGGCAGTCTTTTGAAGATATAGAAAGTCAAAAGTATGAATATAAGTGCACACTCAACCTAACACTGCTTTAAAACAGACCCTTGTATGAATGCTTTCAAATGGATTGATTCAGCTTTTGGTGTTAGTACGTTTGAATTTACTTAATTTGATACATCAGGCAAGCCAAACTACCTAATGTGTAACTATATATGAGTGGATTTGAAATTTACTGAAATCTCCAAAACAAGGAGACGTAACTAAGTAACACATTTACGTTGTTGTTATCGGACATTTTAAGAAAAGCACAATAAGAATCCTTATACAAGGGAACAATGAACCACACAACTTTTCATAGTTTATGATCTCACATGTCTTGCACCACTTATGGATGTTTTCCATGCAGATACAATGCATGCATCTATGATTTTTCCTTCCCTTTCCTGAATGGTAGAGTACAAGATTAGATAATTGAACTCTTAGCAGGATGAGTTTGTATTCATCATACAATATTTTATATATATATGGACAGCTCAAAATTGTGTACAAGCAGGGTTCTATATGAAGTGACGGCAAAGGAGTATTGTGTGCAAGCAACAGAGTAGTGCTGGACAAGAGGAGTCTTGTGTGCAAGCCTTTGATTAATCTCCTGTATATTTTTGCTTTACTCTTTTCTTGATTCAAAGCACTTTGAAGTAGCAATATGAACTCGGTTTCTTAAGACGCATTGTCGGGTGTTCGATTTTCGGCTCATGCGTATGGAAGAAGCATATGTTGGGAGAGGCCAACCCCTTAAATGAATCTCGCACTCCTCCAGGGATTAGTCTCTGACTCCCGATCGGAGGATACCCGGGTTCACCCAAAAATACAAAGCACTATGAAGTATTGAAGTATGAACAAAATTCTGTTAACTGAATTTTACAACATTAATATGCTGCAGCTCTCATTAGTTATGTATGTGAATAACATAATGCGTTCAGCACACAAAATCAAGATGACCAAAATGTGTTCAGCTATCATTCATATTCGGTCAATCACTAATTAACCCGTATCCTATCTTATTGAACCATAGGTTGATTGACTTAATAGCGCAATTGAACCATGGTTTCCACTTAATTCTCTATATTTTAAAAAGGTCAAGCCTGATTTATTTGTTTGCAATGATTTGTTGTAGGATAAAAGTAACTGAGAAATCTATATAATAATAAGATTGAACCGCCTATATTACTGTACAACTGATGTGGCTAATGACCCATGAAAATATGTAAAAAAAATTAAAACTTAACTTATAAAATATACAACTTCATGTAGAATGGCATATCCCAATATAAGTATATTAGCATTATAGATTTTCATAATTCATTTTCGAGATGTCCCCTTTAAAAATCGGAGATTTGTATAATGTCAGAAAAACACCTGATAGACAGTTTATAACTTCAAAACTTTATCAAACCGTAATTGGTCTCTGGTCTTACATCAACTGCCAGGAGCGGAAAAAAAATAAATACACAACTCCAGTCGTGATAAAGACTTAGGAGATAAATAGATACAGTAATCCCAAATTGGATTTTCATGCACATGCACTACTAGAAATCCATCTTTTTCGGACGGATTTCGGACGGAATTTGGACAAATTTCGGACGGATAATTCATTTCGGACGGATTTCGGACGGAATGACATCCATCCGAAAAAGCCCCGTGGGAAATTAGAAAATCCGTCCCAAATTTCGTCCGAAAATATTTTCGGACGGATTTCGGACAACGTGGAAATCCGGACTGTGGTTATTTTTCGGACGAATTTCGGACGGATTTATTTTTATTTTCGGACGGATTCTGTGATTTTGTTGGTTATTTTTCGGACGGATTTATTTTTATTTTCGGACGGATTTCGGACGGATTGTGATTTTGTTGGTTATTTTTCGGACGGATTTCGGACGGATTTATTTTTATTTTAGGACGGATTTCGGACGGATGCTGTGATTTTGTTGGTTATTTTTCGGACGGATTTATTTTTGTTTTTGGACGGATTTGGGACGGATGCTGTGATTTTGTTGGTTATTTTTCGGACGGATTTATTTTTGTTTTCGAACGGATTTGGGACGGAATGCTGTGATTTTGTTGGTTATTTTTAGGACGGATTTATTTTTGTTTTCGGACGGATTTGGGACGGATTTCCCACGGAAGAATCAAAAGTCGAGAATCATCACTACCGTGACATGTTAACTGAGCCAGACCCCTTGTAAGCAGAATCTGTCACGGCCAGGCCGTGATACCCATCACGGCCAGGCCGTGATACCCATCACGGTCGTGACAGACCATTTAGTGAAACAACATTCAAGGCAGAAGCTGTCACAGCCAGGCCGTGATGCTCATCACGACCGTGACAGATCACTTCACTTACATTACAGTTTCACTATCCATGCGAATTATATGGCACCGATCACTAACATTTGCAGTTTCACATTCAATCACAAAATCATGAATTTGACTATTGTTACAAAATACAGTCTTGGTACCATACAACTTCTAAAAATCAAATACCAATTGCTGCATGCAATCCAAAAGTCATGACTTAAAAACTATCAGAAGATCAAACCACTGTGAACTGTGAAGGTCATGTAATGAACCAAAAAGTCATTTTATGATAAAATAAAACTAATATCCAAAGTAGAGTAAAAGATTAATCTTTTTCTTCTAAAAAGTAAGTGAAGATAAAGCATATGTCTAAGATTTATTAACCCTTCCATTTACATCCTTAAAGGTTCAAAATCACGACAAGCTGGCAGTCTTTTGAAGATATAGAAAGTCAAAAGTATGAATATAAGTGCACACTCAACCTAACACTGCTTTAAAACAGACCCTTGTATGAATGCTTTCAAATGGATTGATTCAGCTTTTGGTGTTAGTACGTTTGAATTTACTTAATTTGATACATCAGGCAAGCCAAACTACCTAATGTGTAACTATATATGAGTGGATTTGAAATTTACTGAAATCTCCAAAACAAGGAGACGTAACTAAGTAACACATTTACGTTGTTGTTATCGGACATTTTAAGAAAAGCACAATAAGAATCCTTATACAAGGGAACAATGAACCACACAACTTTTCATAGTTTATGATCTCACATGTCTTGCACCACTTATGGATGTTTTCCATGCAGATACAATGCATGCATCTATGATTTTTCCTTCCCTTTCCTGAATGGTAGAGTACAAGATTAGATAATTGAACTCTTAGCAGGATGAGTTTGTATTCATCATACAATATTTTATATATATATGGACAGCTCAAAATTGTGTACAAGCAGGGTTCTATATGAAGTGACGGCAAAGGAGTATTGTGTGCAAGCAACAGAGTAGTGCTGGACAAGAGGAGTCTTGTGTGCAAGCCTTTGATTAATCTCCTGTATATTTTTGCTTTACTCTTTTCTTGATTCAAAGCACTTTGAAGTAGCAATATGAACTCGGTTTCTTAAGCACGTGGTCAGGTGTTCGATTTTCGGCTCATGCGTATGGAAGAGCATATGTTGGGAGAGGCCAACCCCTTAAATGAATCTCAGTACCTCCAGGGATTAGTCTCTGACTCCCGATCGGAGGATACCCGGGTTCACCCAAAAATACAAAGCACTATGAAGTATTGAAGTATGAACAAAATTCTGTTAACTGAATTTTACAACATTAATATGCTGCAGCTCTCATTAGTTATGTATGTGAATAACATAATGCGTTCAGCACACAAAATCAAGATGACCAAAATGTGTTCAGCTATCATTCATATTCGGTCAATCACTAATTAACCCGTATCCTATCTTATTGAACCATAGGTTGATTGACTTAATAGCGCAATTGAACCATGGTTTCCACTTAATTCTCTATATTTTAAAAAGGTCAAGCCTGATTTATTTGTTTGCAATGATTTGTTGTAGGATAAAAGTAACTGAGAAATCTATATAATAATAAGATTGAACCGCCTATATTACTGTACAACTGATGTGGCTAATGACCCATGAAAATATGTAAAAAAAATTAAAACTTAACTTATAAAATATACAACTTCATGTAGAATGGCATATCCCAATATAAGTATATTAGCATTATAGATTTTCATAATTCATTTTCGAGATGTCCCCTTTAAAAATCGGAGATTTGTATAATGTCAGAAAAACACACGATAGACAGTTTATAACTTCAAAACTTTATCAAACCGTAATTGGTCTCTGGTCTTACATCAACTGCCAGGAGCGGAAAAAAAATAAATACACAACTCCAGTCGTGATAAAGACTTAGGAGATAAATAGATACAGTAATCCCAAATTGGATTTTCATGCACATGCACTACTAGAAATCCATCTTTTTCGGACGGATTTCGGACGGAATTTGGACAAATTTCGGACGGATAATTCATTTCGGAAGGATTTGGACGGAATGACATCCATCCGAAAAGCCCCGTGGGAAATTAGAAAATCCGTCCCAAATTTCGTCCAAAATATTTTGGACGGATTTCGGACAACGTGGAAATCCGGACTGTGGTTATTTTTCGGACGAATTTCGGACGGATTTATTTTTATTTTCGGACGGATTCTGTGATTTTGTTGGTTATTTTTCGGACGGATTTATTTTTATTTTCGGACGGATTTCGGACGGATTGTGATTTTGTTGGTTATTTTTCGGACGGATTTCGGACGGATTTATTTTTATTTTAGGACGGATTTCGGACGGATGCTGTGATTTTGTTGGTTATTTTTCGGACGGATTTATTTTTGTTTTTGGACGGATTTGGGACGGATGCTGTGATTTTGTTGGTTATTTTTCGGACGGATTTATTTTTGTTTTCGAACGGATTTGGGACGGAATGCTGTGATTTTGTTGGTTATTTTTAGGACGGATTTATTTTTGTTTTCGGACGGATTTGGGACGGATTTCCCACGGAAGAATCAAAAGTCAGAATCTGTCACGGCCGTGACATGTTAACTGAGCCAGACCCCTTGTAAGCAGAATCTGTCACGGCCAGGCCGTGATACCCATCACGGCCAGGCCGTGATACCCATCACGGTCGTGACAGACCATTTAGTGAAACAACATTCAAGGCAGAAGCTGTCACAGCCAGGCCGTGATGCTCATCACGACCGTGACAGATCACTTCACTTACATTACAGTTTCACTATCCATGCGAATTATATGGCACCGATCACTAACATTTGCAGTTTCACATTCAATCACAAAATCATGAATTTGACTATTGTTACAAAATACAGTCTTGGTACCATACAACTTCTAAAAATCAAATACCAATTGCGCATGCAATCCAAAAGTCATGACTTAAAAACTATCGAAGATCAAACCATCTTGAACTGTGAAGGTCATGTAATGAACCAAAAAGTCGAGGAATCTGAGAATCCAGCCTCTCCAAATTTGCTGACATTTTTCCTTTAGAAGTAGAATGACCTGGATCAATGGAGATGCCCCCACGATACACCTGAAAGATTTATATCCAACAATTCAGTAAAAAAATGAACCTTTCCATCAACCAAGCAAGTCAATTAATTAACAAACAGAAATAAGTGCACACATGTGTTCAACTGTACTCTAGAACCCCAAAAGAACTGAGCCGAGAAAGAAGCCCATGTGATCTATACTGTTTAGTATAGCCGTCTGAGCAAATATACATGCTACTGAATCAAGAAGATCGATGGTACTTCCAATAGTTGAAAAGTTCAATCTAATTGTTTATCAATTAATAGCAATCACCTAAAACTACTTGGAAGCTAGAAGCACAAAATCATACATTCATGCATAATTAATCATGAACCTGCATATAACAAAAAAGTGAAGAAGCTCTATGAGAAACCTGTGATTATCCTTCAAATTACAGAAACTCAATTCCCTATACACCAATTGACTTCCATTGAGTTCCTAGCAATTTCCAAGAATTCTTTGATTAGATATAATAGACAAAATTGTTGAAAGGCATTGTTCAAAGACATACAAAACACAATAGATAATAACAGGTTTTATTAATTTTCAGTTAGCATTCCTTTTGCGAAAAATGGTGCTTGAGTTGAGCACTACTGACATGCAAAGCAGTCACAACATGGTTGCATATACCTTTAACTCTCAATTCTTATTCACCTAACCTAGGCCACAACATCAATTGACAAAAGAATTAGAATTTAATAGTTAGTTTTTGAATATTTAGAGCAAAAGGCCAAAGAACCATGGTTGCATAATAATGAAGTAAAGAAAATTACTTGCAACATCAACATGGGTAACTAAAGAATGCCTAGATAAAGTGATATCCATATGTGCACCAAGAGTTATATAAGAAGTTGACATTTTGGCATCTAAATAGTAGGATACTCATAAAGGTTGTAAAAGTTGTCTGAACTAAAAATAATAATTTGCATAATAAATTCAAGTGAGGAAAGATGAACATCACAATATTTTATTTGAAGATAAAAAAAAAAACCCTCATCAATATGAAAGAATGAAAGAATACAAAATATGATCAAGAATATTCCCAAAGCTACAAAGAAACTACACAGGTGACTGGTGAGAAACGCTATAAAACTTCCACCAACAGTTTAGTATCACTATGATTCTCATCATATTGTTGTAGTAAATGGACAATAACTTACCAATGCAGCCTCTCCAGCAAGCCTAAACTTTTCTAAGTTCAGCTCTTGTTGCCTAAACTTCTCAGCTTCATTGCCTAAATGACATATACCAATACTTTAAATTCTTCCTATCAAAAGATCATGAAAAAGAACTTTGGAAATCATCCATTAAGAGTCCTAATTGCACTAAATCATAATTAATTTCACAAAAACATAACCAAATTCAAATAAATCAAATTGGGGTTTAGGGCTCCTAAATACAATTTGGGGAAACTCAGAATAATGAAATTGGTTTAGGGAAACACAAATTCATAGTCCCAATTTCATAAAACAACCTTAAATTTCAAGATTAAAATCTGAAATCAAAAGGTTAGGGTTAGGGTTTCAAAAATCCATTAGGGGTTTTGAATCTAGAAGAGATGAGAGGGTTTTGACTCACCCAAGCTTGAAGACAGAGGACGCAGCGGATGACAGCCATGGGTACGTACGGCGGCGCGGCGCACAACTCCGGCGAGGTGGCAGTGGCGGTGGAACACTCCCCTACAACAACCATGACACTAATTCAAAGTCCCAATTTCATAAAACTAAGTTAAATTTCAAAATTATAATATGAAATTAAAGAGATAGGGTTAGGGTTTCAAAATCAATTTGGGGATTTTCTTGAATCTGAGCAAAATAGAGTGTTTTCACTCACCCAAGGAAGAAGAGGAAAGAGGTGGTGGCTACTAGGACCTCCGGCATGGCGGTCGACGGCGGTGTACAGTGGTTCGCGATGGTGATGACGTTAAACAGAGAAACCAGAGGGACCAACACGTGTTGGACAACGAGTAGAGACGTGTGGTTGGGTCTTCCTCTCCAGATGGTGGCAGGACGATGGCCGAAAGTCCGAAGACAGTGGCGGAGAGCGCGGTTTCGCGCTGCAGGAACAGCTGAGGCATGATCTGCACAGTGACGCGAACCAGGCGTGGTGTCGCGCGTTCGGAGCTCGGGCCGGGCGCAGCTTGTTGTGCGGGTCGCGATCAGGCGGGGTTGGGCGGCGCGCGGTGTGTGAGTGGAGGAGATGAGACTTTGGTTTTCTTTTAAGTTGTAGAGAGTAGAAGAAAAAAGAAAGAAGATGAAAAAGAGAGAAAGAGGGGGGGGGGGGTTTAGGGGTCTGATGAGGGGAGGAGAGAGTGTTTTTTGTGTTAACTTAACATTTAGTGATAGGTACACAAATGAGTGATAAAATATTAAGCCTAAAATACACATGTTTTTACTTTTTTGAATCTAAGAATAAAGATTGATAAAGATATGATTTCGAAATTCAAATTAGAGTAAAGATTAATAGTTGGACTGATCAACTAAGAAAATACTCGGTCCAAATTTAATCTCCGATTAAGGTTAAACTAGCTTAGTTTCAACTCTAAAATTAAATAGAATGAAAATATGAAAAAATTTTTCTCTTAATCATATTATTTAAAATATTTTTCTGTACTGGTAATAATAGTGACAATAATGCAACTTATTGTCTAGTAAGCGTGCATTCACTGAAATAAGTCAGTGCTAACGCACCCAATAAAATAATTTGAAGAGAGTAATTTAATTACTCAAACTAAACCACATAACAAAATTAACATAAACATCCAAATAAATTAAATAATCATGTGTAATTATATTTTAACCGGCTAAACAGCGTAAATAAAAACGGGCTGTTACACGATCTTCGTCCTTCCATCTCGAGCGGCGGCCGGCGACGGTCTGAGGAGGGCGGCGCGACTTGAAGGAAGGAAGGAGGTAGAAAATGAAGGAAAAGAAATGGAGTTTGAGAGGGAGGAAGAAGAAGAGAGAAAGAAAGGGAAAGAAGAAGAAAATAAAGAAAGAAAAGAGAAAAAGAAGACAACAGAGAAAGAAAAGAGAAAGTGAGATGTTTACGGGTCAAACCAAAATATTTTCAACTCTAAAATTAAATAGAATGAGAATATGAAAATATTTTTCTCTTAATCATATTATTTAAAATATTTTTCTATACCGGTATAATAGTGACAATAACGTAAATTATTGTCTAATAAGCGTGCATTCACTGAAAGAAGTCAGTGCTAACGCACCCAATAAAATAATTTGAAGAGAGTAATTTAATTACTCAAACTAAACCACATAACAAGTCAAATTGGGCCGATCGGGGCAATTGGCCCAATTAGGTCCTAACAAGTCAAATTGGGCTCTATTAGGATCAAACCAGTCCATTTGAGCTCCATTAGGATCAAAGAAGTACAAATTGGCCTAGTTAGGTCGTACATGACCTAAAAAGTCGATTTGGGCTCTATTAGGAACAAACAAGTCCATTTAGGCATCATTAGGACCATAGAAGTTCAATTGGGCCGATCGGGGCATTTGGCCCAATTAGGTCCTAACAAGTCAAATTGGGCTCAATTATAAGAATCAACGAAATCCGTCCGTCCGAAAATTTCGGATGGATTTCGGACGGATCATGGAAAATATAAGAATCAATGAAATCCGTCCGAAAATTTCGGACGGATTTCGGACGGATCATGGAAAATATAAGAATCAGTCCGAAATCCGTCCGAAATTTCGGACGGATTTGGGACGGATCAAGAAAAATATAAGAATTAACGAATCCGTCCGAAATCCGTCCGAAATTTCGGACGGATTTCGGACGGATCATGGAAAATATAAGAATTATTGAAATCCGTCCGAAATCCGTCCGAAATTTTCGAGAAATTTCGGACGGAAACATTTCCGTCCAAAAATTCGGTCCGAAAAATCAATTTTTCTAGTAGTGATGCACAGTTTTCATTAATAACATAAAATATTCGCAAGGTTATAATATATAAATACCCCCATGTTTATCTATTACATTACCAAAACACTGTTGGGGGTATCCTCTCGGTAGGAGCCCTCACAAGCATATACCTGGAAAAAAAGTTAAACAATGGAAAACAATAAAAATATGCCTCACGAGACTCACTGGCCATAACTAAGTAGACCCTAATCACCATGGGTCACAGCTTGTCCCCCAACCTTCGGTTCGTAGGGAGTTCCATCCAACTCCTCCTGGTTACGCTCATCCACAGGGTCTTCTCGTACGATTCCACAATGAGATAAAATACAACACACGGAAATATACAGGGGATAAGAAACAATTTTATCATCAAAAAGCGGAAAAGAGTCATAGTAAATTATATCGTAATTGTCACACACAATCAACACACATAACTAACGAATCATCCTTAAGTTAATATATATATCATCCTCTACCCTTACTCTCGTGCAATCGACACTTTATTTTAACGTAACCTCTCTAATCCTGTCACCATGTCTTTACGTTATCGTGGCCACTACCACTCCTGTCACCATCCTTTATTTGCATCGGGGCACACCCTCATTCCCGTCAGGATGTTCCACCTAGTGCACACCTCCATTCTCATTAAGGTGTTCCACCCCCATTCCCGTTAAGGTGTTCCACCCCCATTCCCTAAGGTGGAAGTGGTCTCTCGAGAACTCTTGATTTTATGTGTATTATATTACCAATACACGGTGTATTATATTACCAATACATAGATGTCCTTGTATATTATATTACCAATACACTTTCGTCTTTGTGTATTATATTATCAATACACTTTTGTCCTTGTGTATTATATTACCAATACACGGTTGTGGACAACAACACCTATACTTGAATCTCACCAACCCGTTTTAGCAACATCCTAGTGCCTTAACCCTCCATTAGAACTTGACACATATTCTATGCCATAACACCTCTTTAAAATACATCATCTAAGTTAGGCACTTCTAAATCATCATTATCCTCACAACCAAAACAATAATCTCTTAGACAACATATATATCTTTGCTTAAAAACCATTAAGCATAATAATACAAACCAGGCAGATCATGCATAACACAATATCAATCCAAATATTCCCATATCACCAATATAGCAGAAAATCAATTCAATAAAGGTAATAAAATCAAATCAACCATCAACAATCTAAAATCAACCTAATATCGATAAACCTACAATCTCCGAATGGCCATTGGTTTTTCAGAAAAAGGTTTCCAATGTGATTTTGGTCTTGTCGATTACTCGACTACTAGTAGTGTTTAGATCGCCCTACACAATTATTATATAATCTACTACTTATCCATTCCGACGACGAGTTGGTTCTTTCCCCCACCTTAAAGATGTTCAGAGTTTTAAAAGCACTTGGCAAATGATGCAGTTAGCTCCAAACAGTTCCCAGAAAGTAATTTCTTCTTCTTGCAAGCAAGCACGAGCACGAACGACAACCCAGAGAGTCGATTCAAACATAGAAACAACCAGACAATTCACTAAATTAATTTCTCAACAATCACACTATAGTTATAACTCAATAATATATTTAATTTCTCAAAAACTCATTGATTTAAATTAAAACAGATTTGGGGGATTTTAGGCTCAAGGTAAAAATTGAGGGAAAATCAATTTAACAAGGGATTGATAAAATTGATTTAGGGGAACAGTTAATCCTGATCCCAATTTCATAAAACACTAATTAATTTAAAACTCCAAATCTGAAATCAAAGACTAGGGTTTGAGATTGGAGAAAAATTGAGGTTTCTTGAAAATGAACAAGGGGAAGCGAAAACCACTCACCCAAGGAAGGAGATGAACTTGTGGTGATGTTGTGGTGGTTGACGCGGCGACGGATGGTAACCGTGGCGGCTGATGGTGGTTCTGTTCCAACAAGAGAGAGATAGAGTAAGGCCAAGGAGAAGGAGAAGGAGGAGTAAGAGCTTAAGGTAACTCACATGGTAGAAACCACCATGGAGAGCGGCGGTTCACGGTTCTCACCATGGTGGAAACATGAAATAGTACAACGGAGCTTGAGCCTGATACGGAACAGATGGCAGGTGGCTCCGAGCGGCTTCAGGCGGCACAGTGGTCGCGGGCTTCTCTGCATGGCGTCGAGTGGTGGCCGGCGGTCGGAGCTTCCAGGCGGCGGTGGCTGGACTGAATGAAGAAGGGAGGAGATGAGGTTGGATCTTTTTGGAAAGAATAAGAAATTGATGGAGTATGACAGAAGAAGGAAGGGTTACGGGTGAGAAAGAAAAGGAAGAGAGATAAGGAAACAACTTCTCCAAGAAGTTTTATAAAGAGGTAATTAATTAGGATCTTAAGAGCATTAGAGATATTAACAAGTGTATATATTTTATCAAATTATTTTAATCAAGAACATTCATAGTGATTTATTGTTGATCTGACATATTTTTCTTATTTGACCGGTACAAAATGTACTGTCAGTGGAAACACAGACCGATTTTCGTTTGAATTTTCAACCCAAAATTTTACGGTAACCTTCTACCATAAGATAGAGTATGAATATGATTTTGTTTTATCCAAAATCATTTTCTTAATCTCAGATTAAAATATGAATAATTACGTTTTTAACTGGTAATACAATATAATTAAAAACAGGCTGTTACAAGTAAGGCGGCGACGACGGGTTTCTAAACGACGGCATGGAGCCACATCACCATCGCCCTGAAGCTTGAGGTACTTCTTATTAATTTTTTTCCCTTTCTTCTCTCTCAACCAAGGACGACACCCACCATTTTCAGAGGAGAACCGATGACGAGTTCGAATGGCAGCGACGGAGAGGACGACGAGGAGTAAGGAGGCGGCGGTGGGTTTCAGATCGGCGGAGAGGACGACGAGGAGTAAGGCGGCGGCGGCGGGTTTCATATCGATGGAGCGTAACGCTTTTGAGTCATGGGCTTGAACAAATTAGTGTGTTTGATATGATTTGAAAGATGAGTTTGATTTTGATTGAGAATTTTGTGATGATTGGTAAGTATCGGATCAATTTTTAACTTCATTTCTTCTGAGTTTTGAATTTTGTCTCCAAAAATTGTTCATTTATTTAAGTTCATGTATATTGTTTTGTATGCTTATGTAATATGATGGTCTAAATAACATGGGGTTTTTAACAGGTTAAGACTCTTATGTGTTAGAGATGTTCCATTGTCAAAGAAAGTTCTTGCTGCACTTACATATGGTAAAGCCCAATGCTAGACATTGTAGGAATTGTTTTTTCTATATGCCACTATATGGATTTGTTTCCCAATATGTGGATTATTGACTTTTTGCTAGCAGGAACATACTTTATTTCAGTCTGATATATAATGCAAATAACTATAATATTAATTTGTCTATCAAATGGTGTTGTGGCGATTGCAGTGGCAAATCCAACTAATCTTGTGAAAGTTAGACTTCAAGCAGAAGGAAAATTACCTCTTGGTGTGCCCAGGCACTACTCTGGATCAGTAAATGCTTATTCAACAATTGTGAGACAGGTTTGTGCACTTAATCTGATATGATTTAAGAAAGAGAAAGATGTATTTATCCCTTTTAAGGTCATAATTAGTGATGTTTAAACTTGAATCCGACACACTGGAAGGAGTTGCATCTCTTTGGAATAGGATTGGCCCCAATATAGCAAGAAATGATATCATTTGATGCTTGAAACTATGCATATGGAGTGTAAAGTGTGAATATGGTTGTACTTTTATTTTTTTTTTCTTTCTCACTCTCTATTATTTATTCTTATTGAAGGGTACTGGAGGCAAAAGTATATATGATATACTTTCAAAGATGAGAATTTTAAATGTGAGTTTACCCACTCTTTTCTCTTTATGACACTTGCTTACTTCCATCATTACATAATAGGCTCTTTCTTTGCTTGTTGCCCTCGAAATAATGGTCTTGCAAGATGTTTAGTTTTATTGCTACATTGGTTTATAACTTCAGGGTGTGCTTATTCATAAAACTTACAAATTTAACCAATTAGCTATGCACACCTCCACACATATAGCTTCACATGACTCCTATTAGCCAAATATCAAACTTACCCAATAATATACAATGCTTGAAACAGGTTCTGCAAACAACATGGTGTCTACTTAGGATATCGTTGAGGCAAACAAATTGGTCAAGGAATCAACTCATTGGGATTTGAGTTTACCCAGGAAACTTAATTTCTTCTTCCATCTCTTCCGTTTTATCAATTCTGTTGTAGATATTGGTTAATGGGTGGTTTTTTGTGGTGTATTGATGAGAAGCACATTCTGTTACTGTTACTTTTGGCCATGGGTTCAATCTTGGAACAAATATAGAAATCAATTTGCTGATATAGAATGGACAAGTATTAGTTTTTTCATCTCATCTCATCCTCTTTTTGTGTTGTTTTTTATTTGTATAATTTGAATACTTCCACACTCTATTTTGTCAAAAATAAAACCTCAAAACATGTTCTACTTTGGTATAGATGACTTTGAGACAGATGAGCCCAAAGCTAAGGCTTCCACTTCATAACCTGATGATAAAAACAAATTGAAAGGTACACACTTTCGTAACTTTATTTCATATTTTAGCTACAAAGATCAATGAGAGAGTTTTTTTTCTTTATGCTTGCAAATAAGTTAAGTGATAGGAAGAAAATATATCAAGGTAGGACTAATGATGATATAAAGCTAAGACTTAGAACACCTGAAGAAATTATACCTACTAATAGAAAAACCTGGGTAATGCTAAGTTGTCTACCCTTTCTCTCTTTTCATACTCTAATTGATTTCAATGAGTTTAATATATTTCAATTAACACATGATTTTAGGATCCTTCTTCAATTGCTGGTCATGCAAGAAACAAGCCTATGTAGAGGCAGGAAAAATTGGAGGTAGGCACTTATATGATCTCATCATTCTAACTTGCATAACCATAACAAATTTTTTTGCACTTCCTCAAACAAACATGGAAAACACAGATGAAAAGAATATGATGCACTGAATCTGAGTGATGGATGATAATTTCGGTTTTATTATTGATATACGTTTCTCTATATATTTTTGCTAGCACTTTTTGTTTTCTCTTTCACATTACATACCCACGGTAATTATAATCATCTTTGTGCACTCATTATGCAAGGTCATAAATTTCTTACATTGAAAGTAATTATGACAATTCATAAATGGTGCTAAACTGAATGTTTGTTGCTCAATTTGATTTAGAGAATCGACCAATGTACTGCATTCTCAAGTAGGAATGAAAAGACATTAGCTTATAGTCAAGCTTCAACATCTATCTGTCTTTAATTTAATGTCATGAGCTATTTTATGGAATGATGAAGTTTTTTGGAATAAAGGACGACAATGGTCTAGAATATATTAGTATTTGAAAAATTTACATGTATTAGGATATAATATATATTGGTAAGGATCGTCTCAATCAGAACATACCTCTTTATCATTATTAAGTTTAGCAGGTTTGAGCACACATTGACCTCTTTCAACCTTCTGGGGTGAAAGTAATTATGACAATTCATAAATGGTGCTAAACTGAATTTTTGTTGCTCAATTTGATTTAGAGAATCGACCAATGTACTGCATTCTCAAGTAAGAATGAAAAGACATTAGCTTATAGTCAAGCTTCAACATCTATCTGTCTTTAATTTAATGTCATGAGCTATTTTATGGATTGATAAAGTTTTTTGGAATAAAGGACGACAATGGTCTAGAACATATTAGTATTTGAAAAATTTACATGTATTAGGATATAAAATATATTGGTAAGAATCGTCTCAATTAGAACATACCTCTTTATCATTATTAAGTTTAGTAGGTTTGAGCACACATTGACCTCCTTCAACCTTCTGCATGGGTGAAAGTAATTATGACAATTCATAAATGGTGCTAAACTGAATTTTTGTTGCTCAATTTGATTTAGAGAATCGACCAATGTACTGCATTCTCAAGTAAGAATGAAAAGACATTAGCTTATAGTCAAGCTTCAACATCTATCTGTCTTTAATTTAATGTCATGAGCTATTTTATGGAATGATGAATTTTTTTGGAATCAAGGACGACAATGGTCTAGAGTCACTACTAGAAATCCATCTTTTTCGGACAGATTTCGGACGAAAATTGGACAAATTTCGGACGGATAATTCATTTCGGACGGAATGGCACCCGTCTGAAAAAGCCTCGTTGGAAATTATAAAATCCGTCCCAAATTCTGTCCGAAAATATTTACAGACGGATTGCGGACGGAATATGGACAACGTGGAAATCCGGATTTTGGTTATTGTTCGGACGGATTTCGGACATATTTATTTTTGTTTTCCAACAGATTTGGGACGGATGTTGTGATTTTGTTGGTTATTGTTCGGACAGATTTCAGACAGATTTATTTTTGTTTTCCAACGGATTTGGGACGGATGTTGTGATTTTGTTGATTATTTTTCGGACAGATTTTTTTGTTTTCCAACGGATTTGGGACGGATGTTGTGATTTTATTTGGGACAGATTTCCCACGGATTTAAGACAGAAACGTTTATCCTTTTGAGACGGATTTTGAACAAATTTAATAAAAATTATTTTTTTATAAAAGAAATTGACTCAAATTTATAAATTGGCTTAATTTACTTTTGAAACAACACTAAGATGAAATATCAAAATCATTATTCAAGTTTTAGTTTCACATGGATTGAGATAAAACTAAATTGAAAATTGACATATTTGAACAAATTTCAAACAAGATATTAACCTGTGAAGAACAATCAAGTATAACTGTTAATATTTTTACCTAACAGTCAAGATCAATCACATAAACTAAATTCATATAAGTGTTTCATCATTCTAGTTCTAGCACAATAAAACAAACCACTATGATCAAAGTACTCATTAGTCAAACAAAGTAACACAAACTAGAGTAATATGTTTATCGATCTAAAACAACATAAAACTAACTAGTGTCATCAATCTATATTAAATTAAAACAAAGTAGAGACACTTAAGGACTCAAAAATCTAGATCAAAGCCATCAATCAACATTAAAATTATCATCATTGTCGCCATTAGAGGGCTCACTAGTCTCATTTGATCCATCTTGCATAGTTGTCACAGAAACAAAGTTTGGAGGTAGTGGCATATTTAACTTCCCAAATAAAGTAACAACCACACTTTCAGTTGATTCAATCCTCTTTTGTTGCTCCTCCAACTTACGCTTTTGCTCTTGATTTATAAGTTCTTGCTCTTTAACCTTTTCCTGCCACTTTACTAGCTCTTGTTCCGTGTTTGTGTCCTTAGATGCACTTGAGGATGAATTGACAGCATACTTTGAAGAGATATTTTTGTTCCTATAGAACCTAGACCATATAATGTCCCTTTTTTGCCTTTAGGAACTACTTCTTTCCAAATAGTCAAGTCATCTGGCATATTTTGGCTTTCACAAGACAACCCGTCACCATCCTCATGTTGACACAATGACAATACTGAAAGATCTGATTTTCTCTTTTTAAAATTTCCCTACAAAACATTACAATTTGACTTTTGTTAGTCATTTCACTAACAAACAATTTTGAACCATGCACGCAACAAAAGTTATAGAAAAATTAAAGTTAACACCACATACCATGGCATTCTCAGATATATTATCAACCCAAGTGTTGTCCTTTTTCAAATGACATTTAGCAAACACTTCTTCTATGGAAGGTTTGACCTGTGTAGCTACCTCCTACACTTTGTCATAACTTCAATGAGAAAATTCACAATAGTTCATAAAATTAAATACTCAAGCAAACAATTTCAAGTGTCTTACCATTCTACGTGCATGCTCACCCATAGATATAGAACCACCAGTTTGCACAGAGCTACCTTCATTTGAAGCACGATTTGCAGTGTTTGCCAATGACAAATTCTTAAACTTCTTATCTGATGCCCAATAATGTATTAGTTGATTCCATATTGGTATAGGAATGTACTTTGGCTTGTATTCTTGACTTTTTTCATATTTTTTCCTCTCTTCATACATAATACTCCTAAATCGAGCTTCTCCCTTGATGTCAAAAATTTGACGAATCCTTGTATCATATTTTGGTTCCCATCTACAGTTCTTCTACAAAAGAAAATAAAATGGATATGATATGTAAGAAACCATAAATTCTGCAAACCATCTTTGATACAATATATTAATGACATATATTAATTATCTAATATCATATTTACCTTAAATTATTTAAACCACAAATCTCGCATATCAGTAGTTGAATGTCCCCAAGTAGGACAAAACCAATCTAACTTGCTCTTAATGGCAGCAGTTAAGAAACGAACAGTAGATGATGGATTAAACCTGTTAGTGTAAAAGACATTGTAAGAAATATATGCACGTTAATCATACTTTACAAAACTGTAAGTTCATAGCTTTCGCTTAATAATATTGTTGTACTTACTCATCTCCATAAGGCTTTATTTCTGGAAGTCATTCTTGATCAACATGTCCATCAACCTGAGATTCGATGATGGATGATTGAGTATTTGGCAAAGTTTGTTCAGAAGTTTGAGGTAGACTAGGTGGCGGTGATGGTATTTGGGTTGGTGATGGTGATGATGATGGTGATACTGATGGTGATGATGTAGTGTTCACATGTGGTGATGGTGTAGGCAAGAAATGTGATGATGATGGATTTGTGGGCACTTGTGTAGATGGTATGGTTGGTGGTAATATAGGTGCAACTTGTACAGCAATTTCACCTCTACCAGATGAGCGTCGACCTCGAGAGGACAAAGTCCTTCCACCTCTATTGGTACCTCTACCTGACATCTAAAATGACAAATACATTTACATATATAATATTTTATGATAAGCAAAGCATATTTATTTATGAATAAAAGAACAAAACTTAAGCACAAGTGTTAAAGATTAACCAAAATAATAATTATACCCAAACCAAAAATATGTCATAAAAAACATACATATGAGACCATTAAAAAACCAGTACAGCAAAACAACTATAAATTTATTCCTCATTGTCACTTGGATCACTAAACTCTTCATCTTCATCTAGCACATCATCCATCGTCTCCTCCTCCTCACTATCGTCATTGTCATCATCATAATCATCATCATCATCATTGATAAAATTATGGCCACCATCATAAAATCCATCAACCTCATCAAATCTTCCATCATCATCTAGTAATGTAATAGGTATATCAAGGTCAATTGAGATGTGACCCAAATTTTGATTTGTGAAATCCTCTTGATATGCAAAGTCACCAATTTGTTGATCCTCAATCACACCCCTAGCTTTGGTTTTGATTACAAACCATCAATCTGCATTATTCCTAGTTCTTATTGGATGTGGAGCAAAATACACTTGAATTGCCTTTTGTGCAACAATAAATGGATCATATTTTCCATAACGTCTATTGTGCCGAACTTGAATGATATCATATTGTTTATCCACCTTTGTTCCTCTACCAATTGTAGGATCAAACCACTCACATTTGAACAACACAACCCTTTTTAATGGTAATCCAGGATATTCAATTTGGATAATTTCTTCAAGTTGGCCATAGAAGTCTTTTTCATATTCACCATATCATGTACCTTTAACACATACTCCACAATTCATAGTAGACTTTCCAATTGAATGTGCTTTTGTGTGAAATTTGAAGCCATTCACAAAGTAAATAGGCCAAGTTTTTACAATTCTTAAAGGATCCCATGACAAGGCATGTATATTTGAATCTAGCACATTATTTGAAGGATTGTCAACCTACATAAAATCATTCAACAATAAGAGTGTTACTAAAATTACATTCAAAATATAGTATCTATGTAGATCTATTTCAAAATAAAGGCTTACATAATCTTTCAACCATGTTGCAAAGTTTTCTTCAATGCACTTATCAACTTGTTCATCACTCATATTAGGATGAACAATACGCAATGTCTCCACAAATATCATATTGTGACATGAATTTCATTCAATTAAATTCATGACATTAGTCAAACTATATTAGCAAATGATGTATGTCCATTTTAAAAAGTACATACTTAATATATGGTTGAATCTCATCGCAATCAATTAATATATGATTCATGGCAGCAGTAAATTCCCTATCCTCCAAAAAACGAGTTTTGCATCCACCAGTAAAACGGCCAGGCAAATTGAAAATGGAAAAGGTTGATTGTACCAAATCATCTTCACTCGTAGAATCTTTTCTTCCAATGCTGGTATGGTAAGATTGTACTTTTGGCTCAAAATAGTAAGTACAAAATTGAGAAATCTCCTCAATAAGGTATGACTCAATTATAGATCCTTCAACACGAGCCTTGTTCTTAACCTTCTTTTTAAGGTGATGAAGGAACCTACCATAAAGAAAGAATGGTTTCATGTGAGACTAAAAGGGACACACAAAAAAAACTACAAAAGAACACAATAAACTAAACTTTTTTTTTTTGATACAAGTGTGATGAGGCAATACCTCTCAAAAGGGTACCTCCATCTATATTGTACTGGACCACCGACCTTTGCTTCATATGACAGGTGAATAGGTAAATGTTCCATTGAGTCAAAAAAACCAGGAGGGAAAATGCGTTCTAGTTTGCATAACACAATTGGAATATTTTGTTCAAGTCTAATAAGGTCATCTACCTTTACTGATGTTGAGCATAAATCTCTAAAGAATTGACCGAGCTCAGTTAAAACCTTCCATATTTGCTCTGGCAATGTGTTAAAAGCAATTGGAAGCAAACGTTCCATGAACACATGACAATCGTGACTTTTCATTCCATGTAACTTTCCATCCTTCATGTCCACACATCTAGCCAAGTTTGAAGCATATCCATCTGGCATCTTTAAACCCTTCACCCATTCACAAATTGCTCTTTTCTGTTCCAAAGTAAATGTGTAGTTTGCCTTGGACTTTTTTATCCTCCCATTATTTTGTTCATGTAGTTATAAATCCTTGCATTTGAAATACTCTCTCAAGTCCATTCTTGCCTTTAAATTATCTTTAGTCTTGCCTTGAATGTCCATAATAGTGTTAAACACATTATCAAATACATTTATCTCAATATGCATTACATCGAGATTATGGAGAAATAAATTAGTGCTCCAATACGGTAAATCCCAAAATATACTTCGCTTTGTCCAATTATGCTCAATTCAATACCCAGGTATTTGAATTTGAACAAACTCGGTTATCTTTGGTTTCATATGAATTTGCTGCCATATTTGCTCCCCAGTCAACCTAGGAGGCGGTTCTGATCTCTCAACCCTATTCTTGTAAAATGCATCTTTATTTCTTCTAAATATGTGATCATTTGGCAAGAATTTTCTGTGGCAATCAAACCATGATGCCTTCCCACCATGCTTCAGTCGGAATGCCTTTGAGTGTTCCATGCAATATGGACATGCCAATTTCCCTGCTGTCATCCATCCCGACAACATTCCATACGCAGGAAAATCATTAATTGTCCACATTAGTGCAGCTCTTATTTCAAAATTTTGCTTTGTAGAAATATCATAGGTTAAAGTGCCCTCTTCCCACAATAACTTTAGCTCATCAATCAAAGGCTACAAATACACATCTATCTTACTTTTGGGATTACGAGGACCAGGAATGATCATGGTCAAAAACAAATAAGGAGTTGTCATACACATCCAAGGAGGAAGGTTGTAAGGAGTCACAATTACTGGCCAACATGAATATTGTGAACCAGATTGACCATGAGGAGTGAATCCATCAGAACATAATCCAAGTCTCACATTGCGTGATTCAGAAGAGAATTGTGGATATGTTTGATCAAAATGCTTCCACGCTTCTGCATCAAATGGGTGTTCGAGGACACCTTGAACTTGTTGATGCTCATAGTGCCATCTCATATGACGTGCAGAGTTCATAGAAGCATATAATCTCTTTAACCTGGGTGTGAGTGGTAGATATTGCATACGCTTTAAAGGCACCTGCTTACCACCCTTACCTACCTTGTACCGTGGAGCTTGGCAAAACCGACAAAATTTTTTTACTAGGTCATCTTTGTAGTACAACATACAACCATTAATGCAACAATCTATTTATTTACTGCCCATCCCAAGTTTTGATACCAACTTCTTCGCTCTATAAAAATTAGGGACGAGCAAGTTATCCTTAGGCATACCTTCCTTCATAGCTTGAAGTATATCATCAAAGCTTTGTTGTGATATATTCCCTTTGACTTTAATATTCAACATTCTAACTGCCATAGATAATCCTGAGTGGTCAACACAACCTTCCCATAGTGGTCGTTGTGCAGAGTGCAACAAATCATAAAATTTCTTTGCTTCCCCATTTGGAGGCTCCTCCATGTGTCTCTCGATCTGGCCCATAATTTCTGACCCAATAGCATCAAAAATCATTGATTCACATGGCTTTCTTTGTGGCTCAGCACCTAACGACTGACTACATGTACCTTCTTCGTGCACATTGCTTGCATTTCTATCATTTGAACTCAACGAACTTTCTCCATGTGAATCCCAACACCAATAGCTTGGCTTGAAACCATACTTATACAAATCAACCATAACCTCATCCGGAGTTAAGAAAGCTTTGTTTCCATGTTTTTTGCAAGGACACCTAAGTGTACTACCATTAAGAGAATATTGAGGTTGCCTAGTTGCTTGGTTAACAAAATCTCGGACACCTTCTACAAATTCCCTTCTTAATCCCCCCCGATTTGGAAGAAGTCTATTATACATCCACTTTCGATGCTCGGGAATTTCATATTCTGTATCATGTAAATAAAAATTTAACAAGGCATATATGTATCATTGAATAGAATTGAAACTAATTCATGTTATATATAAACTAGGAGAATACATTGATCATGGCCATGATCAAGTGAAGCCGAAAAGGAAGAATGAAAAGTCAAAATCTGTCATGGCCAGGTCGTGATGCCCATCACTGCCGTGACATGTCAACTGAGCCAGACCCCTTCTAGGCAGAATCTGTCACGGCCAGGCCGTGATACCCATCACGGCCAGACCGTGATACCCATCACGGTTGTGACAGACCATTAAGCTGTCACGGCCAGACCGTGAAGCCCGTCACGGCCGTGACATGTCAACTGAGCCAGACCCCTTCTAGGTAGAATCTGTCACGGCCAGGCCGTGATACCCATCACGGCCGTGACAGACCATTAAGCTGTCACGGCCAGGCCGTGAAGCCCATCATGGCCGTGACATGTCAACTGAGCCAGACCCCTTCTAGGCAGAATCTATCACGGCCAGGCCGTGATACCCATCACTGCCGTGACAGACCATTTAGTGAAGATTTCAAGGCAGAAGCTATGACAGCCAAGCCGCGATGCCCATCACGGCCAAGCCGTGATGCCCATCACGGCCGTGACATGTCAACTGAACCAGACCCCTTCTAGGCAGAATCTGTCATGGCTAGATCATGATGTTGGGAATTTGAGTATAAAACAAAATAAAACGCAGCGGAAAAATTCCCATCGAAGGATCCATGTGAATGGTCATGATTCATGATTAGAAAGTTTACCTCTTGAAGCGATGGTTGTTGGTTGAAATTCGTCTATCACGAACACCGCACGAACGGTGTCTCCAGAGGTATCCACACGAGCGGACTCCGTGAACGTCCAACGTCACGAACCTAAAGCGTCTCTGTCTTGCAGTGCTAGCTTCAAAACCGAGGCTTACTGTTGACTCTTACTCTCTTTGTGCGGCTAGGGTATCAACCTTGTGTGCACAACAACTTAAGTGTTCTACTTATAGTAGCGCCTCCTTAAGTGAGTTAGTGAGCAGCACTTGACCTAAGCCCATGTACTATGCGCTAGGCCCAATAGGAAAGTCCAACTCTCCTTTTAATGCTTCTTTTAATCCGCTCTTATGTGTGTGACCCTATAGGTTCCCAAAACGTTAGTAGTAACATTAAATCCCATTTAATATTACAAACAGTGAGCGGTATCTAGCAATACATCACTGCTACCTAAGTAGTGAGAAAGTCAGTGATTTGACGAAACCTTTCTGTGACAAATATTCATGTGCATTATTATCCCTTTGTCCATATATCTATATTGAACACAAGGCATAGAATGTGTCACCCTTGTATGGTTCAATATCATGTTCCCTGATACCCGAGTAGACTTAACAACAAATGAGGTCAATATCTCATATTGACTCATTTCAGCATGGCCATGCATTTTACAGTCTCACTCTATCAGGGGGCCCACAGATATTACTCCCGTCATGTAGGAGGGACAAATTCCATCTAGGTCACTCACATCCCTCTGCATGGCTCGTGGTATGCCCAATGACCGTCTTTATAATCATCCTATTACAGATGACGTTTGACGATATTAAAGCACACGACTCCTCATGTAGGGATCGTAGTGATTTCAGGTCGAAGGATTGTATGCACCATTGTCACTATGAGAACTACTTATGACACTCACATAACGCTCCATGTAGTGTTCTCATGGTGGGTCAATCCAGTACATCATTACTCTAATGTGTACCTATGTGTCGACTCGATATCTCATATCCATGACCCGTGAGATATGGTCATCAGTCTGCACACATAATAGTCTCAATTGTATTATTATTGTCCTTATTAATAAAATACTTGACTACGGATATTTAAGAATAGGATTTCATTGTTCAATAGTGTCTCACGATCAAGTCATATACTTGATATTCTATTAAACTGAAATTTCCATTCTAAGGACTTTATTATGTTTAAACAAGTAACACAATAAACTGGAATGCCTCATATCATATATATATAATAGCAAGATACAAATGTAAGTCTAAAGAAATACATTGGCCTCTAGGGCTTACACCAACACGTGATACCCATCACGGCCGTGACAGACCATTTAGTAAAGCAACATTCAAGGCAGAAGCTGTCACGGCCAGGCCGTGATGCCCATCACGGCCGTGACCACATTCTATGGATCTTCAACAACTGATTTGATCTGGTTTTTGTATTGGTTTAGGATTCAAATTGCCCAACCATATAAATAGGACTATATCTTGGTGATCAATTAGTTATAGGATTATAAATATAAAACAAATTCAACAATCGTACGATGTGTAGCATTAAATCACAATACACCGAACCTGATCTCCACTAATACACAGAAAAATAAATGGTCACCATAAAATGGATCACGTGTAGCAGCAATTAACTTAAACATATTGATGAGTCAGTTTTGTTTTCAAACCCCATACTCTTTAGATGTTTGACAACACCAAGCTTACTTCCAAATTTCATAAAAGTGAAGCCAAAGCTAATACATCAAGCATAGCTAGATTGTTGATTGAAAATGGAGCATCCTCTACCCAAGTAGTGTCCCTGAAAGAGAAAGTTAGTGATGCTAAGCATGAGCAAGTGAGCAACTCTATTACCTCCCCACTCTTAACATAAGAAAACTGACAAACTCTAACATCAAACCAAATAGATACATTCATCAGCTAGCATAGCAAGGTGTCATAACAGTCCATCTCTACATGCCAAAGCTTCAGCTGTGTTGATCTTAAACTTTCCCTGCATAACTCTACTAGCTGCAATCATAATGTTTCCTCTGAGAAAAGGGTTGGCTAGTCCACCACTTCTCCTAGGAGAGGCATGTTTTGAACACAAGGACAACATTATTTGCAAGAGAAAGAGAAAAATAAGGACATCCCAGTCTAGTTCTACTGCAAGGCCACCTACCAGGATAGTATGATTACCCCTGAACTTCCATCTCAGCCACTTCACTTACATTACAGTTTCACTATCTATGCGAATTATATGGCACAGATCACTAACATTTGCAGTTTCACTAAAGAAGGCAAGAGGGTAAATCACCAATCAAAGTAAACTACATAGTGTTCAGGTATTTCACCAAACAGCTTGAGAGCAACAATAAATTCATTCAATTACAAAAGAAGATAACAAATACAAAGACAGAGCATACGAGAGTGCAAGAAACATCATTAAAATTGCCAATAGAGTAAAAATCATTGTTACTCAAACCCTCAAATTGTACAATATATCAATGGAAGAAAAATAGGGACAATAGCCATCAGATACAAATACCAAAATATTGAAGGTTAAAGGTTAGCACCAACCTTTTCAACAAAAGTCTCCAAGAGCTTTTCAACAAAAGCAAATATACCGTTTGCTCACCAAGCTTTTCAACAAAAGTCTCCAGGAGCTCATCTGACGCATTTGGATTGTTGGTTAGCCGTATCAAACGTGAATCCACTACCTTCACAATCCTAGTAAATAATATGCAAAAAAAAAAAAAAATTACTTGCTTTACTTTCAGTAAACAAAAGAAGAATTGGAGCGCCTAGCAAGAGAAAAAAGCAAGCAACAGAGGAGGCCAACACCCATAGATATAGAGGATGAAATACCCGCAAAAGGACAGAGGAGATGGGCCGAAGGAAAGACGCAGATGCAGACGCGAAATCGTGCTTTGAGTGCCGGCAGGGAGTGGCGAGATGCAGAAGCACACGTGAAATCGAGCATAAGGATGGGGATGATCGATGGCGCAGAACAGTGGAGAAGGAGGGGTTTCTTATTTTGCAACGTGAAGAACATATAGAATAGGGTTTCTATTAGGTTATTAAGCTTAGAATAATAATATTTAAATTTTTCACCCAAAAAGATGAAGGAGGAGGGTTTTTACGCGCGCGGGTCCACCAAAAAAGAGAGGAGATAAATCCGTCCAAAATTCGTCTGAAATTTTCTGACAGATTTTAGACAATTTCAGACGGATGTAATATAAATCATGGAAAATATCGAAAATAACAAATCCGTCCGAAATCCGTCTGAAATTTTCGGACAGATTTCAGACGGATGTAAGATAAATCAGGAAAATATCGAAAAATAACAAATCCGTCCAAAATCCGTCTAAAATTTTTGGAAAGATTTCAGAAGGATGTAAGATAAATCAGGAAAATATCGAAAAATGACAAATCCGTCCGAAATTTTCGGACAGATTTCAGACGGATGTAAGATAAATCAAAGAAAGTATCGAAGATAACAAATCCGTCTGAAATTTCAGACAGATTTCAGAAGGATGTAAGATAAATCAAGAAAAATATTGAAAATAACAAATCTGTCTGAAATTTTTGGAACATTTCAGACGGAAATATTTCCGTCCGAAAATTCCGTCCGAAAATAACAATTTTCTAGTAGTGAATATATTAGTATTTGAAAAATTTACATGTATTAGGATATAAAATATATTGGTAAGGATCATCTCAATCAGAACATACCTCTTTATCATTATTAAGTTTACCAGGTTTGAGCATACATTGACCTCCTTCAACCTTCTACAGGGGTGAAAGTAATTATGACAATTCATAAATGGTGCTAAACTGAATTTTTGTTGCTCAATTTGATTTAGAGAATCGACCAATGTATTGCATTCTCAAGTAAGAATGAAAAGACATTAGCTTATAGTCAAGCTTCAACATCTATCTGTCTTTAATTTAATGTCATGAGCTATTTTATGGAATGATGAAGTTTTTTTGGAATAAAGTACGACAATGGTCTAGAACATATTAGTATTTGAAAACCTTACATGCATTAGGATATAAAATATATTTGTAAGGATCGTCTCAATCAGAACATACCTCTTTATCATTATTAAGTTTAACAGGTTTGAGCACACATTGACCTCCTTCAACCTTCTGCAGGGGTGAAAATAATTATGACAATTCATAAATGGTGCTAAAATGAATTTTTGTTGCTCAATTTGATTTAGAGAATCGACCAATGTACTGCATTCTCAAGTAAGAATGAAAAGGCATTAGCTTATAGTCAAGCTTCAACATCTATCTGTCTTTAATTTAATGTCATGAGCTATTTTATGGAATGATGAAGTTTTTTGGAATAAAGGACGACAATGGTCTAGAATATATTAGTATTTGAAAAATTTACATGTATTAGGATATAAAATATATTGGTAAGGATCGTCTCAATCAGAACATACCTCTTTATCATTATTAAGTTTAGCAAGTTTGAGCACACGTTGACCTCCTTCAACCTTCTGCAGGGGTGTTCCCTTAGCACCTTGTTTAATAACACTTCGTTTTCGAAATTGATTGCATTTGTTGTGTGAATATAGAAAGTGGGCAGCGCAAGTGTGACAGTGATTTCTGCTGTGCCTTAAGTTGCTAATTACATTTTCTCCATTTATATGGCCTCCAGTTTTGATTACTCCAGAATAAGCTCCTCTCTTTTCTGAGTTTATATAAATGATTTTGGGGCTTTAAGTGGTTACTTGCTTTCACTTTCCTTTCTCTTTTTTACTCCCTCAATTCATTTTATAGTTTGTATATGTTGCATTTATATGAATGTTTCCTTCGTTGCTTGGCTGCTTGGCTGTCTATGATACATAATTTCATTTGCAGGTAAATTCATACATGTGATTAAGAACTAAGAAGGCAATGGTGAAGCTTGAAGGTACATTCAAAAAAACTTTAATTTGTTGGACTTGGGGAGTCCAGTAAAACACAATAAAGTGAACTATATTTTTTACCCACGTGAAATTAGAAAAATGAAATGAAGGAGTTGTGTATTTTATGGGTGCATAATGTGGTACAAAAGATTAACTTTCAATTTCTTTTAACTAATTGCCATTACATACTTGGTCACCTTGACTTCATTGACTAGATATAGATTGTCAGTTGTTAATTAGAAATCTAGATTTTGCTATATCGGAGATTATGACAACAACTCCAATAATCTTAGATATTGAATGACTATATTTCATTTTGGATAATTCAGGGACACTCTTCAAAAAGCTTGCCTCCTTGCGGGAAGAATGGCCCTAAAGAATTGCTATCAGTCTAGGTAAGTAACTATTAAATGACCCATTGTTTTCACTGCCATGACTAAGAAAAGTCATATTTCATTGCTTAGATCTTGGACACTGTTGATAAGAAAAGGGTATAATTTTTTGTGTTCATTTTTGGTATTTAAATTTTTAGTTTTCCTTTTTCATTGTTTGGTGATTTTTCCCAAGGACATAAAGAACTAGGCCTATTAAATATGACCTTCCATTGACTCAACTTTTATATTTAATGACATTGATGATTTTTTAGGATAATGTTACTGATTGAGCAAGGCATATGATATACCCCTTGATGAAAACACCTTTTCAAGCTTTAGTTTTCTTTTACACATGTAGATAGTTAGTAACTCATCCCACATTTCTTATAGTAGAATGCGATCCTAATCAGTAGCACTTCTGGATTTTGGATGTGGTGCTTGATAGGAGTTAATTGCAACTATCTTCCATATGCATGTTTTGCCACCATAAATTTGCTTGTGATTTGAGATGTAAGTGGACATATTTCATCATGATATCATTTTGCTCTTTGTAGGATGAGTGGCAGGGAGTTCTTGCTTCCCATTAGCATTGTTTTGAAGGTAATGATTAATGATTCTATTTAATTAAGATAAGTTGTTATTGATTTATTTTAAGTCTGATTTATTATGGTTTATGATAAAGTAGACATTGATTATGGTTTCCTTGCAAAATCAGGAGGTTTTACTCCCTGGCCATCGTATTACGCTTTATCTTAGGGTGGAAAACTTTAAACCCCTTTCATATTGGATTTAGCTCATTTTATATTATGTTTATCCTTAGAAATAGTAGCAAGAACATGTTATTCGGATTGTGAATTTTATTACCTTCATTCATAGTTCAATCTCAGGCTATGCATGGGCATGCTTATTGTTACTAGCATTGATGTAACTCCTCTTTCCTTTTTCTAGGGCATATACTGTGACACCCTGCTAACCCGCATATTATAAAGCATTAAAAGACAAAGATATGACCCAAACATACATTTACTGAATAAAATAAACCTTTAAAATAAAATATTTGTCCATGGCTAGAAAGGTCCCACATGAACGAGTTCCCAAATCGTGGAAATAAAAACATGCTTTAAACGAATAAACCAAAAGATAAACAACATAACCCAACCTGATATCACAACAGAGCTGGTATAACCGTTTCGGAATGAAATCATCGGAATACAATTGAATTAACTAAACATAAGGAAAAGTCCAAACTATGAGTAGGGGCTCGTCAGAGTCACTCATCTCCTTATTGCTCGCCATCCTCTGTAAGGTGTCAATCAGACCAAACAAACAAACAGACAAACAAAGATCGGGGAGTAAGAATCATGTAAACATATATGGCATGGAGATAGGAAGCAAGGTAAAACATACAACATAGCATCATCATAACATACATCAACATATATATATATATATATATCAACATCCAATCAACATCATATCAACCAAGTATGTTATGCAGAGCAATGCAACACTCTTCGCACTACTCCAACATGCATGTGCATCCAAACTAACTCAGGGTGAACGACTTCGGAGTTAAATATCTACATTGAGAATCGACTCAACGCCGAAGAATCTACTCCTCGGATAGCCAACGCATCAAACCAATGGATGCCTCATCACGGGGATGCACGGAGAATCTACTCCAACCGTGGATGGCCATATCGCCGTACTCTCGGGCGACCTCCCCTATGTCGAACATCCCCCTCAACCATCAACAACTCCAATGCTCTATGCATATGGCACAACAACAAACAATGGCAACCGCCACCACCTTAGCTCCAATGGAATCAACCGAAGACAACAGTGGAATCTACCGCAAAACCTTTAACCAGCGGAATCAACCGCAGCGGAATCTACCGCAACACCTTAAACCCAATAGGGTCAAGGGGCCCTTGGAGCAAAATCTCGGCTGCCAATTTACAACATCAACAACACCTTCGACCCAAACCGCGGGGTCAAGGTTCCCTTGGCCAAAAGCACCAAGGTACAACTCATCAACGTGCGGTAACCCAATGGTTACCAACTTAACCATCTTATTTAGTTGTTAATTAAGTGATCTAACCTTCATCATTGATTAATTATGTCATCATCATCGTTGGGGGAGATTGGGGTTAAAAACTCTTGTTTAAGTCATTAATCTCAGATTCTGTCCAGAGGGGTGAGCACGGTCGTGCTTGACCCCAGCACGGGCGTGCTGCCACTTAAGTGGAGCACGGTCGTGCTTCCATTTGAGCACGGTCATGCTCAGCTGCACCGGCGTGCTCCTCTGCTGCACGGTCGTGCTGAATGCGCGACCATTTTCCAGAATTCAAAATGGGAGCACGGGCGTGCTCCCTGTTCAGCACGGGCGTGCTCAATGCACGACAGTACTGTTCTGGGCAGAGTTCAACATCAATTTTAGAAGATTAAATTTAGGGATTAATTCTATTAATCCTAAGCCAGTTAACAACATGTTCTAGGACTAAATGTCATTATCAACATAGTAACAACACTATCATCACAATCATGGTATCAACCATTCAACCAACATTATGCCAATAGCAACCATCAACATATCATCAGGTTCATTTTAACAACAACAACATAAACATAAGGGACATATTATGAACATAGGCATGTAAAACAACATATTAACAGTCAAGACATGTTATCATAATGAATCAAACCAACATATTATTCATACAATCATACATATGAACCGGGGTCATTGGAACCCCTTTACCTTACACTACCCCCACTGCCTAATGATTACACTACCCTTCTCCCCATACCTGGATTGAAGGTAGCTCTAATAACGGTCCTAACAGCAACTGGTTCCTTCCCTTCGAGCGGCTCACAACGAATCCAAGCATTGGAACAACGTAAACACAAAGTATCAGTTTCTAATTCTAAACAAGAAAAGGAAACAGGAAAGGGAATGACTTTACCTCTATATATCAAGAACAGATGAAACAGGGCTTCCCAAAGGTCTCCAATACTCAAGAAACTAAATGAGTTCGATGGAAATAGGGAACGAAACAGTGTTAGCCATAATAAGATAGGGTTAAAAACGCAACCCTCGGTTTCTGTGCCAAAATATATAGACTATGCACGAAGCACGGTCGTGCTCCTCCTGAGCACGGTCGTGTTGGACTTAGCGTTAGAGAGACGCGTTCCGCACATTGAGCACGGGCGTGCTCACTGTTAAGCACGGGGGTGCTCACTGTTGAGCACGGGCGTGCTGGCTAATGAGCACGATCGTGCTCATCTACCAGAAAGGGACTTTTTAATCTAAAATCCCACCTAACTCTTAGCCAACAACTTAACTTAACAAAACCAACTTAAGCAGTCAAACAATCTTTAAAGAAAAGCACTTACGAAAAACAGGGTGTTACAGTTGTTGTTAAAATTAACTTGATGATATGTTGATGGTTGCTATTGGCATAATGTTGTTGGTTGAATGGTTGATACCATGATTGTGATGATAGTGTTGTTACTATGTTGGTAATGACATTTAGTCCTACAACATGTTGTTAACTGGCTTGGGATTAATAGAATTAATCCCTAAATTTAATCAACTAAAATTAATGTTGAACTCTACCCAGAACAGTACTGTCATGCATTGAGCACGCCCGTGCAGAACAGGGAGCACGCCCGTGCTCCCAGTTTGAATTCTGGAAAATGACCGTGCATTCAGCACAGCCATACAGCAGAGGAGCATGCCCATGCAGCTGGGCACGAACGTGCTCCACTTAAGTGGCAGCAGACCCGTGCTGGGGTCAAGCACGACCGTGCTCACCCCTCTGGACAGAATCTGAGATTAAGGACTTAAACAGGGGTTTTTAACACCAATCTCCCCCAACGACGATGATGACATAATTAATCAATTATGAAGGTTATATCATTTAATTAAAGACTAATTAAGATATTTAAGTCGGTCTCGTTGGGTTACCGCACGTTGATGAGTTGTACCTTGGTGCTTTGGCCAAGGGAACCTTGACCCCACGGTTTGGGCCTAAGGTGTTGTTGATGTTTACCTTGGCAGTCGAGAGTTTGATCCAAGGTGGCCTTGACCCTGTTGGGTTTAAGGTGTTGCGGTAGATTCCGCTGCGGTCGATTCCGTTGGTTAAAGGTTTTGTGGTAGATTTCGCTGTTATATTCGGTTGATTCTGTTGGAGCTAAGGTGGTGGCGGTTGCCATTGTTTGTTGTTATGCCATATGCATAGAGCATTGGAGTTGTTGATGGTTGAGGGGGGTGTTCGACATAGGGGATGTCGCCCGAGAGTACGGCGATCTGGCCATCCATAGTATGAGTAGATTCTCCGTGTGCCCCCGTGATGAGGCATCCGTTGGTTTGATGCGTTGGCTATCCGAGGAGTAGATTCTCCAGCGTTGAGTCGATTCTCAAAGTGGATATTTAACTCTGAAGTTGTTCATCCTGAGTTAGTTTGGATCCACATGCATCTTGGAGTAGTGGAGTAGTGTTGCATTGCACTACGTAGCATACTTGGTTGATATGATGTTGATATGATGTATGTTATGATGATGTTATGCTGTATGTTTTACCTTGCTTCCTATCTACATGCCGTATATGTTTACATGATTCTTACTCCCCGTTCTTTGTTTGTTTGGCCTGATTGGCACCTTGCAGAGGATGGCGAGCAGTTGGGAGAGGAGTGACTCTGAGGAGCCAACACTCATAGTTAGGACTTTTCCTTGTGTTTAGTTAGTTCAGTTGTATTCCGAGGATTTCATTTCGGAACGGTTATACCAGCCCTGTTGTGACATCGGGTTGGGTTATGTTGTTCATCTTTTGGTTTATTCGTTTAAAACTTGATTTTATTTCTGCGATTTGTGAACTCGTTCGTGTGTGACCTTTCTACCCATGGACAAATATTTTATTTTAAAGGTTTATTTGATTCAGTAAATGTATTTTGGTTTATATCTTTGTCCTTTAATGCTTTATAATATGTGTGGTAGCAGGGTGTCACAACAACAACATAAACATAAGGGACATATTATGAGCATAGGCATGTAAAACAACATATTAACAGTCAAGACATGTCACTACAAAAAAACCTATTTAGCGACCGAAATCTTCGGTCGCTAAACATGATAATTCAGTTGCTATATTGTGTAGTGACGCGCTGTCGTGCACGCGTAAAAAAGAAGAGCAGTTTGTAAAACTGTAGTGAGGGTGCGACAACTCGGATATCGTCTCTCGCTGACTCTTGTAGTGTTATTTGCATAAATTCAGTTTTCTTGGGGGGGGTTGGTTTGAGATTTGAGATTGATTAGAAAACAGAATGAAAACAGAACAGAAAATCAGAGCAATTTAAGTGATTATCAAATAAGACAAAGATGATCAATCTGCTGTTCGGTTTCCCACTATCATCGGTTCATGTAATTCCATGCCCTAAAAGGATTCTAATCCCTCTTCGATTGTAGCATCGATTAACAAGCGAAATCGACGCTATGGGACATATGTTCCTAATTCCGAATTAAGCAAACGGATGAAGCCCTTCGTGAATTAAGCAAACACGAATTGAACGCACACGAATTAAGCAAACGCGATTGAGTTTAGGAACATAAAATCATCGAAAATAAATCAACACTAATTCGATACAAACTGAATTAAGCAAACAGAGAATAACGAATAGCATTGAAAGAGAGAAGAAAATTCAATCGGAAATTACAAGACCTCAAGTGTCGGTGGAAGCCGATTACAGCAGATTAACCTAGGGAGATTAGTTCTCCATCAAAAACGCAATATAATCAGAGAAATTCGCAAACAAGGATTAGCAAAAGATCCTCCACTAATCTGCCCTAAACAGCAATTATAGCTTCAGAATCTATGCACGCTCGCGAGGCGAATATTAAAATGGCGCCAGTTCAAATTTGGGATCTCGCGAGGCGAGATGATTCCTCGCGAGGTGAGACTTAAAAATCTGGTTTGTCATAGCCGTGATTCCTATCACGGCTAGACCGTGATTACTTCTGACTTTGGATGCTTATCTGTCATGGCCGTGACCTTCATCACGGCTAGGCCATGATGGTCTCTGTCCTCCAGGGTCTTCTCCTCACGCCCGTGATGGGGGTCACGGGCTGACCGTGATGCTTTCTGACTTCCAGGCTCGCGAGGCGAGACATGGTTCGCGAGGCGAGGCAGAGAAGATGACAATTCTGGCACAGGCTGGTCTTCAGTCTCGCGGGGAGAGTACTTCCAGGATTGCAATTTCCACTGTTTCCATCATTGTCCTGGACTCTAAGGTAACCTGAAAACATGAAATAGCCATAAGTGCTTTATTTGACTCAAAAACTGGCTAAATTACACTAAAACTACTTAAGGGACTCAAAACCTTGCTTGAGGACAATCAAGTCTAATTTGGGAGAAAACGAGATATAATTGGCACAAAACCACGATCATACTAGTCATAAAACTAGATGAGCCAGAGGCTTATCAAAATACCCCAAACTTGAACTTTGCTTGTCCCCAAGCAAACTAAAACTCAAAACGACTCAAGACTTGGCAAGCTCAAGGGATTCAAACAACTTTTGCACAAATTTCAAGCAAACAAAACAATTTTCCTTCAATGTCCCCCCCCCCCCCATTCAACAATGCAATCCCCACAATTATTTACTTTAAACATCTGAGAATTTCATCATTCAAACAATCATTAATCTAAGCAAGGGATCCAAGTTACACACAAAAGGGAGATCACCAATTTCAAACAATTGCCTTCCTCACAAGGGCAAGTAATATTTCACTCATTCGCTCAATTTTTGTCTAGGCTATCAACTTTTTCACTCAGTTCACATTTCAAGAGCACTTCCCATGAATTTGATCTTCATCTTAATCAAGGTTCCCACGAAAACATGCATGCAACATCAAAAGGTCTTTCAAAGGTTGTAATGGGGCCTGGCTAAGGGTAGGATATACAAAGGAACTAGGATTAAGTCCCTAGGAACTAAGAGAGCATGAAGCTTGTACACTATTATTATTTTTTACTCTAATTCCTTTTTCCATTTTTTTTTTCTTTTTGGTGCTTTGGATGGCTACACCTTTTTCCTTTGACACCCTTTTTTTTGTTTTGCCCGTTTTCTTTTTGGCAATTTTTTTTCTTTTCTCTTTTTTTTCTTTCTTTGCCCTTGGCTTCAACCTTTATATATTTTTTTTCTTTCTCTCACCCAGAATGACATATCACTGCAGCCACCCCAAACTTACTTTCTTGCAACCCTTCTCTTGCTGGGCTTCCATGTTCTCCTAATCCTAAGATCGGGTTAACATGGTTTTTCCAGATTTTGGCTTATAACATGGGGTTATCAAGAACAAGAGGCTAATCAGGCTCAATGGGGCTAACTAGGGAACATGCATTAGGGATGGTTCAATTTAGGCTAAGTAGCTAATTCAAAGAAAATCTGCCTAAATCATCTGATGTAATCACATAAAAATTAAAACCAAGAAGAGACTCAAGCAAAATCGGGAAAGTGCAACTTGAAAGTGATTCACACAGTTAAAAACATGTTGGAGGCTCAAACCCTCACCTGGACATTTTTCGTAAACTGTTTGACCGAGATTCGATCCCTAGTGTGTGCACCTCTTCACCCCAAACTTATCATAAATCATGCAATCATAATAAAATATCTCAAAGTTCAAGTTTCAAATTTTTTTCACATGGGGATCAGTTTTCAAATTTTACAACCTAGGGGAAATCATCAACATAAATCATGCAATCAATCTGTGCTAAATCAACAAAACCCACCAAGCTTGCCGACACAAGACTCACACACATGCTCTTGAGCTTCTCAAATTATTCAAGAGCGAAAAGAAAACACAACAAAAAAAAAAACACAAAACAAAACACAACAAATGGTTCCCTCCCCCACACTTAAAACATACATTGTCCTCAATGAAACAACATAAATATAAAAACAGAGTGAGGGAAAGGAAAGGGTTCTCCCTGATCAAGTTGCAGTGTAGGTGGGCTCTCCCAAGGAGAGCTCCTCAACAGTAGCATCCTCAGGCACCAAGCTCTCATGGAATAGCTTCAGCCGCTGCCCGTTAACCTTGAATGCCTTGTTGCTACCTGCACTTTTAATCTCTACTGCACCATGAGGAAAAACATTAGTAACAACAAATGGGCCAATCCACTTGGACCGAAGTTTCCTAGCCATCACTTTCAGGCGGGAGTTAAACAGTAAGACCCGCTGACCCACAGAGAATTCCTTCCTAGCAATCATCCTATCATGGAAATGCTTGGTTTTCTCCTTATAAATCTGAGATCTTTCATAGGCTTCTAGCCTAAGCTCTTCAAGCTGCTGTAATTGGAGTTTCCTTTCAATACCAGATTTTTGCATTTCCAAATTACAGCACTTGACCGCCCAATAAGCACGGTGCTCAACTTCCACAGGGAGATGACATGCCTTACCGAATACAAGCCTAAAGGGGGACATCCCTATTGGTGTCTTGAAAGCGGTCCTCTGAGCCCAAAGTACGTCTTCTAGACGGCGGCTCCAGTCCTTCCTATTCGGCTGCACCAATTTCTCTAAGATCTGTTTGATCTCTCTGTTGGAGATCTCAGCCTGGCCATTGGTCTGGGGATGGTAAGCAGTGGAGACTCTGTGCACAACTCCATACCTCCGGAGTAGAGCTTCCATGGTGCGGTTGCAGAAGTGAGTGCCCTGGTCACTTATGATGGCACGAGGTATGCCGAACCTGCAAAAAATGTTGGACCTAACAAAATTTGCAACAACTTTAGAATCGTTAGTCCTAGTGGGGATAGCTTCCACCCACTTTGAAACATAGTCAACAACCAAAAGAATGTAGAGAAAGCCAAAAGATGCAGGGAAAGGACCCATAAAGTCGATTCCCCACACATCAAACACCTCACAGAAGAGCATAGGTTGCTGAGGCATCTCACTCTTGCGAGTGATGGCTGTACCTGCTGTTTGACACTCCTTACAAGTCCGGTAAACCTCATAAGCATCTCTAAAAATGGTGGGCTAGTAAAAACCAGAATCTAGGACTTTTCTTGCAGTCCTCTGTGGCCCAAAGTGTCCCCCTACTTGAGAGGCATGAGAAAAGTGCATAATAGACTCAATCTCAAAGTCGGGGACACATCTCCTAATCACCTTATCACTACAAAATTTCCAAATAAATGGATCATCCCAAACATAGTACTTGGCGTCACTCTTTAGTTTATGGATTTGTGACCTAGTTGCTCCTGTCGGAAAGACACCAGTAACTAGGTAATTAACAATGTCGGCAAACCAAGGAGTAACGCCATGCAACTGTAAAAGCTGCTCATCAGGAAAGTCATCCTGAATAGGGGAAGGATCCTCATCCCTCTCTATCCTACTCAAATGATCAGTCACTAAATTTTCAGCTCCACTCTTGTCCCTTATCTCCACATTAAACTCTTGGAGCAACAACATCCATTGAATCAACCTCAGCTTAGCTTCCGGCTTCTTCAACAAGTATTTCAGAGCTGCATGGTCAGTGAAAACAATAACCTTGGAACCTAGCAAATATGATCTAAATTTATCAAGAGCAAAAACAACAGCTAGAAGTTCCTTTTCAGTGGTGGTGTAATTAGACTGTGCAACATCTAAAGTCCTAGAAGCATAATAAATGACATGTGCAGCCTTGCCCACCCTTTGTGCCAGGACTGCCCCCACAGCATAGTTAGAAGCATCACACATGAGCTCAAAAGGGAGGGTCCAGTCAGGGGGCTGGATGATGGGGGTAGAAGTCAATGCCTTTTTCAAGAAGTCAAATGCCTTCTTGCAGTTGTCATCAAAGCTAAATATGGCATCATTCTCCAGCAAGTTTGACAGAGGAAGAGCTATCTTGCTGAAGTCCTTTATGAAGCGCCTGTAGAAACCTGCATGACCAAGAAAAGAACGAATCTCGCGAACGCAAGATGGGTAAGGCAATGTTGAAATCACATCAATTTTAGCAAGATCTACTGAGATACCCTCTTTAGAAATAACATGCCCCAAAACAATCCCCTGTTCAACCATAAAATGACACTTTTCATAGTTCAAAACAAGGTCAGTTTCAATGCATCTTTCTAAAACCAAATTCAGACTACGCAAGCATGCATCAAATGAGGAACCATATACAGTGAAATCATCCATGAACACTTCCATGCAATTTTCAATAAATTTAGTAAAAATGCTAATCATGCATCTCTGGAAAGTGCTAGGAGCATTGTAAAGGCCAAATGGCATCCTCCTGTAGGCAAACATGCCGAAGGGGCACGTGAAAGTGGTCTTTTCCTGATCCTCTGGTGCAATGTGGATCTGGAAGTATCCGGAAAAGCCATCAAGAAAATAGTAGTGGGATTTACCAGCCAGTCGTTCGAGCATCTGATCGATGAACGACAAAGGAAAGTGATCCTTTCAAGTGGCCTGGTTCAACCTCCTATAATCAATACAGACTCTCCAGCTATTCTGGACACTAGTGGGGACAAGTTCATCATTTTCATTTTTTACCGTTGTGAGGCCAGATTTCTTGGGTACAACTTGCACTGGGCTCACCCAAGTACTATCAGAGATGGGGTATATGATACCCGCATGCAGGAGTTTTGTCACCTCCTTCTTTACAACATCCAGAATCAATGGATTTAGCCGCCTTTGCGGCTGCCTAACTGGTTTAGCCCCATCCTCCAACAGAATCCTATGCATACATCTAGAGGGGCTAATTCCTGGGATGTCAGCCAAGGTCGATCCAATTGCCTTCTTGTACTTCTTCAAAACCTCCAAGAGTTTAGCTTCCTGGTCAGAGTCAAGGTTGGAGGAGATTATCACTGGAAGTTTTTCATTCCTCTCCAAGTAAGCATACTTCAGATTCCCAGGAAGTGGCTTAAGCTCTAAGGAGGGTGGCTGCTCAACAGATGGTATGTTTGGGGCAGCCGGGCTGTCAAGAACTTCAGCCGAACAGACAGCTTCACTTACACTATCACCCTGCAAAGTAGAATCAATCTCAGCACAAACAACACAAGGGTTAGTGTTAGTACAGTCAGTACATGAATAAACATCATTAAAGCCAGAAATAGATGGAAAATCAGCAACCAAGTCATCATAGGTGTCATCAACAATTTCAGAGAGCAACTCTATTTGGAAAACAGAGTGCTCTTCCAATGGATGCTTCATAGCATCGAAATGTTGAACCTTGCAATAATGTCACCGAACTCCATGGACATGGTTCCATCATCAACATCAATCTTTGTCTTTGCCGTCTTCATGAACGGTCTGCCCAGGATGATTGGTGATCTGTTTGAATTTGTTTCCCCTGCCATGTCCAGGATGTAAAAGTCAGCAGAGAAAATCAAATCATCAACTTGTACCAGCACATCTTCTACCACTCCCATGGGGCGAGCATTGGTCCTGTTGGCCAACTGGATAGTGAGACATGTATGTTGCAAAGGACCCAGATCAAGGTTGTTGAAAACGGAGGTGGGCATGACATTTATGGAGGCTCCCAAATCCAACATGCAATTGTCGAATTTGCTATCCCCAATGGTGCATGGAATAGCAAAAGTTCCCGGATCCTTGCACTTCTGTGGCAGTGCCTGAGTGAGGGCTGAAACTATAACCTTCTCGGGAGCAAGTCTAGGCTGAATGAGGGCTGAAACATTTCGCCCCAAATTAACTCTCTCATTACCCTCAACCTCCTCTTGTGTGTGCATAAATCCTTCAGAAACTTTGCATACTTGGGAACCTGCTTAATCACATCCAGAAGCGGAATGTTTACCGCCACCTTTCTGAACACATCTAGAATCTCCCTCTCCTTGTCTTCCCCATCAATCTCTTATTTTTATGCACTCTTTGCGGGAAGGGGATCGGTGGCACATATACTCTCTCAGCTTCAACAACAACAGAAGGCTCAGGAGTTACCTCAACAGTTTCTTCATTTTTTTCAGGGGCTGCCTCTACAGCTTTCCCGGATCTCAAAGAAATGGCACTCACATTAGGATTGGGGGCATTGGGATTCACCACTGTCTGTGCAGGTAGTTGGTTCGATCCCTGAGCTTGCTGCATGGCATTCATCGAAGTGGAGAGCTGTCCAATCTGTGTCTGTAAATTGTGAATGCTAGCATCCGTTCGCTGCTGAAACTGTGCCTGCGAGGCTTGAAACTGTCCAACTTGCTGCTGAAACTGGAGATTTTGTGCAGCCATTTGTGCAGTCATTTATGCAGTCATTTGCTTGAACAGGTCCTCTAGTGAAGGTCCAGAAGGTGCAGGGGTGGTCACTTGAGGAGGATTCTGTGGTGGTGCCATCAACTGTTGTTGTGATGAATTCCCATACCGAAGATTTGGATGATTCCTCCAGTTGGGGTGATACTTATTTGTTGAGAGGTCAGGAATGTTGTACCGGTTCTGATTGTTGCCTTGATTGTAGAGATTAGCTGCATAAGCTTGAGGCAAATCGGTGACTGACTCATCCTTCAGATTAGGTCATGCATCGGTCAGGTGCTCAGGAGAACTGCACATGCCACACAACCTTGCCGGCTGAACCTTATCCATTGCCAGTTGCTTCACCAAAGAAGTGAGCTCATCAATTCTGGTTTCAAGGGCCTTGTTGGAAGAAGAGCTATGGACCTCATTCACACACCTTGTCTCAACAGAATTGCTCCTGGTTGTGAACTATTGGGAGTTTAGTGACATATTTTCAATCAATTGCTTGGCAGCAGCCGGAGTCTTATCAACAAGTGCTCCCCCACTAGTAGCATCCAAAATATTTCTGTCGATTGGGAGCAATCCCTCATAAAAATACTGAATGAGCAGCTGCTCGGAAATCTGATGCTGAGGGCAGCTAGATACCAACTTCTTGAATCTCTCCCAGTACTCAGCCAATGACTCATTGCTTTGTCTGATGCCACATATCTCCTTTCTGATGGATGTAGCTCTGGAGGCAGGAAAGTATCTTTCTTGGAAAACCTTCTTCAGATCATTCCAAGTTGTAACAGAATTTGGCTCCAAATAGTACAGCCAATCCTTTGCAGCGCCTTCAAGCGAGAATGGGAAGGCTCGCAGCTTGATATGGTCTTCAGTAATGCCTTCCGGTCTCAAGGGTGTAGAGCAGACAACCTGGAATTCCTTCAAATGCTTATGTGGATCCTCACCTGCAAGACCACTAAATCTTGGCAACAAGTGTATTAAACCAGATTTAAGTTCAAAAGGAGCAACCACACCAGCATATTCAATACACAAGCCATTATAATTGACATCAGGGGCAGCAAGGTGCCTTAATGTCCTTTGGTCACCCATGTTATCAAAAACAAGTGCAGAATTAGAACTACTAGTGGTAGCCCGAATTGCCCTACAGCGTGTGTGCAGAGTTCTTTCAATTTCAGGATCAAAATCACACAAGTCAGAGCAAGTAGACCTAGTAGCCAGACTAATTCAAAACAAAAACGAAAAAAATGCGAAAATAACAAACAAGAGTCCTCGGCAACGACGTCAATTTTGACGCGCTGTCGCGCACGCGTCAAAAAGAAGAGCGGTTGTAAAACTGTAGTGAGGGTGCGACAACTCGGGTATCGTCTCTCGCGGACTCTTGTAGTGTTATTGGCAGAAATTCAGTTTTCTTGGGGGGGGGGTTGGTTTGAGATTGATTAGAAAACAGAATGAAAACAGAACAGAAAATCAGAGCAATTTAAGTGATTATCAAATAAGACAAAGACGATCAATCTGTTGTTCGGTTTCCCACTATCATCGGTTCATGTAATTCCATGCCCTAAGCGGATTCTAATCCCTCTTCGATTGTAGCATCGATTAACAAGCAAAATCGACGCTACGGGACATATGTTCCTAATTCTGAATTAAGCAAACGGATGAAGCCCTTCGTGAATTAAGCAAACACGAATTGAACGCACACGAATTAAGCAAACGCGATTGAGTTTAGGAACATAAAATCATCGAAAATAAATCAACACTAATTCGATACAAACTGAATTAAGCAAACAGAGAATAACGAATAGCATTGAAAGAGAGAAGAAAATTCAATCGGAAATTACAAGACCTCAAGTGTCGGCGGAAGCCGATTACAGTAGATTAACCTAGGGAGATTAGTTCTCCATAAAAAACGTAATACAATCAAAGAAATTCGCAAACAAGGATTAGCAAAAGATCCTCCACTAATCTGCCCTAAACAGCAATTATAGCTTCAGAATCTGCGCACGCTCGCGAGGCGAATATTAAAATGGCGCCAGTTCATATTTGGGATCTCGCTAGGCGAGATGATTCCTCGCGAGGCGAGACTTCAAAATCTGGTTTGTCATAGCCGTGATTCCTATCACGGCCAGGCCGTGATTACTTCTGACTTTGGGTGCTTATCTGTCATGGCCGTGACCTTCATCACGGCTAGGCCGTGATGGTCTCTGTCCTCCAGGGTCTTCTCCTCACGCCGATGGGGGCAGGGGGGTGTTCGACTTCGCTGCGAGGCGAGACATGGTTCGCGAGGTGAGAGAGAAGATGACACCCGCATAGGTGGTCTTGGTCTCTCGGGGGCGAGTACTTCCAGGATTGCAATTTCCACTGTTTCCTTCATTGTCCTGGACTCTAAGTTAACCTGAAAACATGAAATAGCCATAAGTGCTTTATTTGACTCAAAACTGGCTAAATTACACTAAAACTACTTAAGGGACTCAAAACCTTGCTTGAGGACAATCAAGTCTAATTTGGGCGAAAACGAGATATAATTGGCATAAAACCACGGTCATACTAGTCATAAAACTAGATGAGCCAGAGGCTTATCATGTAGCGATCGAATTAGCGACCGAATTAAGGGGGTAGCAGAAACCCTGGTGGCTAAATGTTTAGCAACCGAATTTGTATTTCGGTCACAAAATTATATATTTCGGTCGCCGTATAGTTGGTCACAATCGAATTTGGTGACTGATATTCGGTCGCTATTTCGGTCACAAATTTTGAATTTTTTTTTAACAAAAAATTTCCTGTAACTTAATCCTACCGACCAAATTTTCCTGTAACTTAATTCTGATATAAACAAAATACACCAATATTTTTTTTTGAATAAATAGAAAACGTAAATATGATGTACTAACGATCCAAAACACCACAGTCAATATGATCAAGAAAATACATACATTAATTAATGCAAGTTTAATAATTGTTTATAAAAAAAAGTTTAATAAAGTACTAATTAACGATCAAAACATAAAAGCACACCACAGTCAATAAGTACTAATCAAAATATCAAAACTCATCAATCTTCCAAAGGGATGAACATGTAGAAGCGAGAACCCCCAAGGTACTTAAACTTTGCCAATGCACCAGTGGACAACAAATACAACTCCCTGATACCATTTGTATCTGTTGCAAAATATGGGCGATCCTCATAGATTACTATATTCCCATTGAACAGATTTCCGCATTTGTCTTCAATAGTCACAACACGCGGTATTTCTTGTCCCCAACGACAGTAGAATGATCGCGGGATTGAAATCAAATCCTGCAAATACACAAGAACAATTTAGTAATGATTAGTTTATGCCTTAACCATCATTACGTGAATCCGATCGTTATTCTTAAGTTGATGAGATATTGTACCTGGTCTAAATGGATGGATGTCTCAAAACATTTAGTTGGATCCATTTTATGATAAAACGATAAGGAAAACAAGTCATATGTCTAAACTTCATCAAGTGATAATAAGAAAAGATGGAAAGATCCATGTAGCATACTAGCATAGTAGTTTTCAGATTAACAAACATAGTAGTTTTCAGGAAACCAGATGCTTTTACGTCATTTTGAAGGATGGTCATAGAGAGGACTTTTCCTACTAGAAATGCCTAGATAACCTAGTAAGGATGGCCATCAACAACTATTTCTGGAAAGCTCCATTGCCTAGTGAAACAAATGAGTAGAAAACCAGAGTTGCTTTCATAATATTGTGTACAGAACTGCTTTCTAATGCGAATAATGTTTGAATGATGACGGTACGTCATGTGCCTGGAAAATTGTACCCCACCCTTCATTTTATCTAACCCTATACTTAATACTTCATTATCTAATTTCATCATTCATACATAAGTAGATATACCTCATTATCATCAATATGACCCAGTGGGTGTTATTGCCATTGCACACTATATTTTACCAAGTCAGATCAGCACTACAAATGAAAGAAATACACGAATGCATCTGCCAAAAGAAAAGAAATACAAAAAAAATAGCTTTCCACCTGCTGCAGCGCACAACCCCTTTATTGTTGTTGAATTGTAATGCACCCAATTTACCCACTCACCGCAAGTATTCCCTAGCAACACCCAAGCAATTCATGCAACATTTCCAAATACATAGTATTCAAAACCACCAAAGTCACTTTCATTCCAATCCTCATTCTTTGGACGTGTTTTAATTCATGGTGAACCATAGTTGCAAAATAAGTCAAGTAGTTGGGAACATGCAGAAATTAGGGCAAAGGAAAATTACTTTTCTCAAGTATGCTTAGTAAAGATGTATTTGGATTCACTATCCTAATGATCTCACAGTTGAAACAACAATGTACTTGAGTCATCTAAATAAGAGAAAGCTAACTTATATTATCTATCCAATAAGTTATTTAAATCAATATACCCCTACTGTCAAAATTTCTCTACTCTGGATTTCACTAGAACAACATCAATGATTAATTTGACAGCATAAATACCCATACTGACAGAACTTCCCTAAACCCTAACCTGAGACAAAACTGATCAGAGGAGACTGTGGGGGTGACGGTTGCACAAACAGAACCCCTTGAGATGGTGGTGGTGGCCAGAGGAGGAAGTGACAACACCTGAGAGAGACATTGAGAGAAACTGAGACAAAGAGAACCGAGCAAGAGAGAGAGAGCGAGATACACAGAGAGAGAGAAGAGGAGACCTTATCGAAGAAGGAGGTCACGGTGCTACAGTGGTGGTCGTGGTGGCGGTGGTGGCACGGTGCTACTGGGAGGAGGAAGAGAGAGTGAGAGACAGAGAAGGAGAAACACAAAATGAGAAGGATAATGGGAGAACCTTACCAAGTGGTGGCCAGAGGAGGATGAGACGGTGAGAGGTGGTGATGCGCGGCTGGAACAGGGACGGGGCGGACCAGAGCAGCTGCGTGAGAGAGAGTAGAAGAAAAGAGAGAAATGGGGGAAGAGAGAAAGGAAATCGCGATTTAGGGATTTCATTTTTAGCGACCGAATTAAATCGGTCGCTAAATGGGTTAATTTGAAATTTGAACTCATAAATTTAGAGACGGATTTTTAAATCAGTAGCTAACACGCGCTATTTTAATTTTTTTACCGTTTAGCGACCGAATTAATATCGATCGCAAATATAAATGAAGTTTAACCGTTGCATTTAAACCGATCGTCAGTTCGGTCACTAAAAAGTCATAAATTTTTTACTTTTACTTTCCTTTATTTAGCTACCGAAATAGCAACCGATAACTCTGCTACGCTCTATTTCGGTCGCAGTATCAACTCTAATCAGTGTTTCATGTAGATCCTATAATCGGTCGCCATTTCGGTCGCAAAAAGCAACCAAAAAATTCGGTCACTATTTTCGGTCTCTAAATAACCTTTTTTTTGTAGTGTGTTATCATAACGAATCAAACCAACATATTATTCATATAATCATATATACGAACCGGGGTCATGGGAACCCCTTTTCACTACCCCTCTACTGCATAATGATTACACTACCCTTCTCCCCATACCTGGATAGAAGGTAGCTCTAACAATGGTCCTAATAGCAACTAGTTCCTTCCCTTCAAGCGGCTCACAACGAATCCAAGCCTTGGAACAACGTAAACACAAACCATCAGTTTCCAATTCTAAACAAGAAAAGGAAACACGAAAGGGAAAGACTTTACCTCTATATATCAAGAACAAATGAAACAGGGCTTCCCAAAGGTCTCCAATACTTAAGAAACTGAATGAGTTCGATGGAAATAGGGAACGAAACAGTGTTAGCCGCAATAAGGTTAGCATCCAACATAGATAGGGTTAAAAATACAACTCTCGATTTCTGTGTCAAAATATATAGACTATGCATGAAGCATGGTCGTGCTCCTCCTGAGCACGGTCGTGCTGGACTTAGCGTCAACGAGACGCAGTCCGCACATTGAGCACTGTTGAGCACGGGCGTGCTGGCTAATGAGCATGGTTGTGCTCATCTACTAGAAAGGGACTTTTTAAGCTAAAATCCCACCTAGCCCTTAGCCAACAACTTAACTTAACAAAACCAACTTAAACAGCCAAACAATCTTTAAAGAAAAGCACTTACGAAAAGCAGGGTGTTATAATTCCACCCCCGTTATAAAAATTTCGTCCTCGAAATTTCTATGTACCTCAAACGAAAAGATGCGGGTACGCTTCCATCATCTTGCTTTCCAGCTCCCAGGTAGCACTTTCCTCAGTTGCCCCACTCCAAACCACTTTGACCAAAGGAATCTCCTTGCCTCTTAACTGCTTCACCCTCCTATCATCGACTCAAATGGGTAACATCTCAAACGTCAAGTTCTCTTTCAAATGTATAGCATCGGTTACTATCACGTGACAAGGGTCATGGATATACTTTGAGTTGAGACACATGAAAAACATTATGGAGGTTTGACAAGAACGGTGGCAAGGCTATTTGATAGGCGACCTTGCCGACTGTTTTGAGGATTTGGTAAGGACCAATGAATCTCGGAGTAAGTTTCCTTGCCTTCATCACTTTACCAACCTAAGTCGTTGGAGTAACTCTCAAGAATACATGATCGCCTTCCTGGAATTCGAGCGCTTTCCTCCTTTTATCATGATAGCTTTTCTACCTACTCTGTGCAACTCTCATCTTTTCCTGAACCAATATGATCTTTTCTGTTGTTTCCTGGACTATCTTTGGCCCTAGCACCACATTGTCACTAGGTTCACTCAAACACAAAGGTGTCTTACATCTCTTCCCATACAAAGCCTCATAAGGTGTCATCCCAATGCTGGAATGGAAGCTGTTGTTGTAGGTGAACTCTATCGGGGGTAAAAACTTGTCCCAACTATCAGACTGTTCTAACACACAAGCCTTCAACAAGTCCTCTAAGGACTAGATGGTCCTCTCAGACTGCCCATCGGTCTGTGGGTGGTAAGCTGAACTAAGCCTAAGCTTTGTCCCTAAAGCATACTGCAAACTCTCCCCCAGAACCTAGAGGTAAACCTCGGGTCTCTATCTGATACTATGCTAGAGGATACACCATGAAGCCTAACTAGCTCTTTGACGTACAGCTTGGATAACTTCTCCAAAGGATAATCCATGTTCATCGGGATGAAATGGGCAGACTTAGTCAATCTATCCATAACAACCCATATAGCTTCAAAACCAGTTGGAGTCCTAGGGAATCCAGACACAAAATCCATGGAGATATTATCCCATTTCCATTCTGGGATACTCAAAGGTTGCAACTTACCTAAAGGCTTTTGGTGTTCTATTTTGGCCTTCTAACAAACTAGTCACGCATACACAAATTCAGTCACATCCTTTTTCATCCTAGGCCACCAAAACATCCTCTTAAAGTCCTGATACATCTTGGTGGCACCTGGGTGCACACTCAACCCACTCTTGTGTCCTTTCTCAAGGATCAACTTCCTAAGCTCAGGATCATCTGGTATGCACACTCTATCCTTAAACCTCAAGACCCCATCACCTCCATCCTTGAAACTAAGGTCTCTACCCTATGCGAGCAATTTTCACTGGTCTAAGAGAAACTTGTCTAACTTCTGACCCTCTCTAATCTGATCCATCAAGCTGTTGGTAACCTTCAAGGTACCAAGCCTAATACTCTTAGGGGTAAACTCACAAGCTAGACTAAGGTCTCTAAAATCCTCAATTAGATCCATCTCCCTAATCATCAAAGCGGAGACGTACAAGGTTTTCCTACTCAAGGCATTGGCCACCATATTGGCCTTCCTTGGGTGATAGGTCAGCTCGAAGTCATAATCCTTTAGGAACTCCATCCACCTACGATGCCTCATATTCAGCTCCTTCTGATCAAAGAGATACCTCAAACTCTTGTGATCACTAAAGACCTCAGACATTGCTCCATAAATGTAATGCCTCCAGATCTTTAAGGCAAATACCACGCTTCCTAGCTCTTGGTCATGGGTAGGGTAGTTCTTCTATTGGGTTTTCAACTGCCTAGAAGCATAAGCAACTACCTTACCATTTTGCATCAGTAACCCACCTAACCCTTGCTTAGAAGCATCGGAGTAAACTATGAAGGGTTCACTAGGATCTGGCAAAACTAACATTGGTGCTGATGTCAACATATTCTTAAGGGTTTGGAAACTCCCTTCACACTTAGAGTCCCACACAAACAATTGTCCCTTTTTGGTGAGACGGGTTAAGGGTAAAGCTATCTTAGAGAAACCTTCTATGAACCGCCTATAGTACCCGACTAACCCCAAGAAACTCCTAATCTCGGTTACAGACTTTGGTGCTTTCCACTGGAGCACCGTCTATACTTTAGTTGGGTCCACTACTATGCCACCCTTAGAGATGACATGTCCTAAGAAGCTCACTTCCTCTAACCAGAACTTTCCTTAAGGGTCTGCAAGACAACCCTTAGGTGTTTGATGAGCCTCTGGTTGACTGGTTTTATAACTAATAAAAACCTTGGCTTTGTGCTAATTTTATATCATTTTCGCCCAAATTAGACTTGATTGTCTTTAAGCAGCATTTTGAGTCTGTAAAGTATTTTTAGGTTAATTTAGTTGATTTAGAGTTAAATAAAGCACTAATGCTATTTTCTGTTTTCAGGTTAATAAAAAGAAATAAATTTGGAGTTTTCGCCCCGCGAAGACTTGCCTCGCGTCGCGAGTAATCCAACCCTGAAGACCAAAAGTCAGCACGGTTTATGCATGTTAAAGGTCACGGCTGTGGCAGTTTGGAAATTGAAGAGTTTCGCCTCGCGAATGATAATCTCGCCTCGCGAGAATACCAAAAGTTGAAGATTCGCCTCGCGAGACAGCGTTCGCCTCGCGAGTCCGCTGATTCTAGATTCTGTATATAAGTCAGTTTTAGACAGAACTGAGGGGGAATGGCTGGCTAGCTTTAGTCAGAGTAGAGAGTTAGTCAGTAGTTGTAGTTCAGTAGTTTATTTTCTTTTCTTTTCTTTTCTTTTGTGTTTAAGTCTGTAATGGAGAGCTAGTCTCCTTGATTAATCTACTGTGATTGGTTTCAATTACACTTGAGGTTTTGTGATTCCTGTTTTCATTTGCTTTTCCCTTTTCAATGCCATGCTATGCATTTCTGTTTGTTTAATTCAGGATTGTATAGTGTTGTGTTGATCCATTTCGGTGATGTTATGTTCCTATACTTAATCGCGTTTGTTTAATTCGCGTGTGTTCATTCATGTTCGTTTAGTTCATGAGAGCTTAACCCCGTTTGTTTAATTCGGGAATAGGGACATATATCCGTAGTAGCGATTTCGTTTGTTAATTGTTGCTACAACCAGGAGGGGATCCGAATCTGCTTAGGGCTTGGAATTTGCATGAACCAATGATAGTGGGAAACCGAGAACAGTAGGTTAATCGCTTTAGTTTATTTGATAATCTCTTTGAACTGTCTTGTTTTCATTGCTCTGTTTTGTTTAAATTTTTGGTCGCGCTGTCGCCACGCGCCAAAAAGAACGAGCGTTTACAAAATAATGTAGATAGGGAAGCGACAACTCGGATGTTGTCTCTCAAGGACTCTTAGGTTGCTATTATTAACAGAAAACCAGTTTTGGGGGGTTTGGAGTGAATGCAAATAAGAAACGAAACAAAACAAAGCAATGAAAACAAGACAGTTCAAAAAGATTATCAAATAAACTAAAGCGATTAACCTACTGTTCTCGGTTTCCCACTATCATTGGTTCATGCAAATTCCAAGCCCTAAGCAGATTCTGATCCCCTCCCGGTTGTAGCAACAATTAACAAACGAAATCGCTACTACGGATATATGTCCCTATTCCCGAATTAAACAAACGGGGTTAAGCTCTCATGAACTAAACGAACATGAATGAACACACGCGAATTAAACAAACGCGATTAAGTATAGGAACATAACATCACCGAAATGGATCAACACAACACTATACAATCCTGAATTAAACAAACAGAAATGCATAGCATGGCATTGAAAAGGGAAAAGCAAATGAAAACAGGAATCACAAAACCTCAAGTGTAATTGAAACCAATCACAGTAGATTAATCAAGGAGACTAGCTCTCCATTACAGACTTAAACACAAAAGAAAAGAAAAGAAAATAAACTACTGAACTACAACTACTAACTAACTCTCTACTCTGACTAAAACTAGCCAGCCATTCCCCCCTCAGTTCTGTCTAAAACTGACTTATATACAGAATCTGGAATCAGCGGACTCGCGAGGCGAACGCTGTCTCGCGAGGCGAATCTTCAACTTTTGGTATTCTCGCGAGGCGAGATTATCATTCGCGAGGCGAAACTCTTCAATTTCCAAACTGCCACAGCCGTGACCTTTAACATACATAAACCGTGCTGACTTTTGGTCTTCAGGGTTGGATTACTCGCGACGCGAGGAAAGTCTTCGCGGGGCGAGACAGAATGGATTGCATTTTCTCTGGCACAGTCACCTTCAGGTTCGCGAGGCGAACATCCTTCTCGCGGGGCGAAAGCTCCAGATTTATTTTCTTTTATTAACCTGAAAACAGAGAATAGCATAAGTGCTTTATTTAACTCTAAATCAACTAAATTAACCTAAAAATACTTTACAGACTCAAAATGCTGCTTAAGGACAATCAAGTCTAATTTGGGCGAAAATGATATAAAATTAGCACAAAACCACGGTCATACTAGCTATAAAACTAGATGAGCCAGCGGCTGATCAGTGTTCCTCATGTTCCTCCTTGCTCTTGGAGTACACTAAGATGTCATCTATGAACACCACCACAAACTTATCCAAGTAAGGGTGAAAGGTCTTGTTCATGTAGTCTGTGAACACCACAGAAGCATTGATCACACCGAAGGGAATAACCAAGTACTCGTAATGACCATATCGCGTTCTGAACGCTGTCTTCGGGATGTCCTCAGACTTAACCCGAATCTGATGGTACCCTGACCTCAAATCTATCTTAGAAAAGACGCAAGCGCCCATCAACTGGTCCATGATATCATCAATCCTAGGGAGGGGATACTGATTCTTTATAGTCACCTTGTTGAGCTGCCGATAATCGACACACAACCTCATACTACCATCCTTCTTCTTCACCAACAACACAGGTGCTCCCCACGGAGACACACTGGGCCTAATGAACTGCTTCTTCATCAGGACCTCCAACTGCTCTTTCAACTTAGCTAGCTTTAGAGGAGACATTCTATAGGGTGCTATGGAGATTGGCCCGGTGCTAGGCACTAAATCTATGGTAAACTCAATATCTCTCTCTAGGGGTAAGTTATAAACATCCCCCGGGAATACTTCAGGAAAGTCCCGCACAACAGGCAAGCTGGCGACATCAGGAGGGATGCTCTCTACTTCCAGAGAAGCTATCATCATGTACACTTGGACTTCATCTTTCATCGAAGTTTGGACTTGGCTGGCAGAGAGAAGGTCTGGATTCTTAGACTCGGTTGGAGTTCCAAAAATTAGGGTTTTATCAAAACATTTTATGAGGACGTGGTTGGAAGATAACCAACCCATGCCAAGAATGATATCAAGACCTTTCAGGGGTAAACATACAAGATCGACAACAAAGGTTTTACCATCAATGACAATATGACAGTTATTGCATGCATAAGATGTGGAAACAGGTTTATTTGTAGGTGTAGACACAAGCAAATCAAACTCAAGAAAGGTAACAGGCAATTTAAGACTCTTGACCCTATCATGCGATTTAAACGAGTGAGTAGCACCCGAATCATACAATACAGTTAATTGAGTTCCATCAATAAAACATGTACCTTGGATCAAGTTATCAGACTCGAAGGCTTCAGCTCCACTAAGAGTAAAGACTCTTCCAGTGGTCTTCAGTCTGTTGGCCTGGGACTTCTGATTCTTGCTAGCACTGGGAGGCTCGGCCTTGGCTCCTTCACACTCGCGGTTGATATGGCCAGATTTACCACACCCGAAGCAAATCACAGGTGGCTCCTTGCACTGGGATGAGTAATGATCCGGTGCACCGCACTTGCCGCACTTCATAGCTCTAGGGGCATTAGAGAACCCGCCCCTAAACCTTCCCTACTGAAACCGTGGCTTCCTACCACTCTGCTTGAAGTCCTTGCCGGTTGGAGCATAACGCTGCTTACCCTTGCCTCTTTAATCAGTCCTCTTGTCACTCTGACTATCTGATCCCTTGGCAACTCTGAACTGACTAGCATCCTCATAAATTCTGCACTTGTTGACCAGAATCGGGAAGATCGTGATCTCCTGGTAGCTGATGGCCTACTTAATCTCGTATCGAAGTCCAGCTTCAAACTTGACGCACTTGGAGCGGTCATTTGTCTCATGTTGATAAGGAGTGTAGTACCTCGCTAGCTCCTCAAACTTGGCTGCATACTCGCCAACTGACAACGAACCCTGCCACAAGAACAAGAACTCCATCTCTTTCTTGTCCTTGATATCCGCTGGAAAGTACTTCTTTAGAAACCTCTGCCTGAACATAGCCCATGTAACCGCTGTGCCCTCAGCTTGCATCCTCTGCTTGCAATTGTCCCACCAATGCTCAGCCTCCTCAGTCAATATGAAGGTAGCAAAGATGAGCTTCTGCTGATCATTACAATCCATAGCTTGGAAGATCTTCTCAGTCTCCCTCAACAATAGCAACGCTCCTTCAGAATCATATGCTCCCTTGAATGACGGAGGGTTTTTCCTCTGGAACTTATCCAGTCCCTGGAACTCAGTTGGCCCACCATTGTTGTTGTTATGGTTGACCTGTCCGATAGCATTGACAAGAAGTGCCAACGCGTCCGCAATTGCCTGATCGTCGCGTCCTCTACCTGCCATGAGTTCCTATACACGTCCAACGCAACTCTTAGATACAGAAATTTAAGCGAGCAAAAGCTACAGGCAACTAACTTAAAGCTTCATTGTCTACAACAAGTATAGACAATTCAAACTAAAGAACACAACAGACTCACAACAGACTCATACCACAGCCTGATAGGACAAACCTGCTCTGATACCACTAAATGTGACATCCTACTACCCCGCATGTTATAAAGCATTAAAGGACAAAGATATAACCCAAACATACATTTACTGAATAAAATAAACCTTTAAAATAAAATATTTGTCCATGGCTAGAAAGGTCCCACATGAACAAGTTCACAAATCACGGAAATAAAAACATGTTTTAAACGAATAAACCAAAAGATAAACAACACAACCCAACCCGATGTCACAACAGAGCTGGTATAACCGTTCCAGAAAGAAATCCTCGGAATACAACTGAACTAACTAAACATAAGTAAAAGTCTTAACTATGAGTGGTGGCTCCTCAGAGTCACTCCACTCCTGACTGCTCGCCATCCTCTGCAAGGTGCCAATCAGGCCAAACAAACAAACAAAGAACAGGGAGTAAAAATCATGTAAACATATACGGCATAGAGATAGGAAGCAAGATAAAACATACAACATAGCGTCATCATAACATACATCTACACACACACACACACACATGCATGTGCAATCCAAACTAACTCAGGGTGAACGACTTCGGAGTTAAATATCTACATTGAGAATCAACTCAATGCCGGAGAATCTACTCCTCGGATAGCCAACGCATCAAACCAATGGATGCCTCATCACGGGGGCGCACGGAGAATCTACTCCTACCGTGGATGGCCAGATCGTCGTACTCTCGGACGACCTCCCCTATGTCGAACATACCCCTCAACCATCAACAACTCCAATGCTCCATGCATATGCCACAACAACAAACAATGGAAACCGCCACCACCTTAGCTCCAATGGAATCAACCGAAGATAACAATGGCATCTACCGCAAAACCTTTAACCAGCGGAATCGACCGTAGCGGAATCTACCGCAACACCTTAAACCCAACAGGGTCAAGGTCCCTTTGGAGCAAACTCTCGGCTGCCAAGGTACAACATCAACAGCACCTTAGACCCAAACCGCGGGGTCAAGATTCCCTTGGCCAAAAGCACCAAGGTACAACTCATGAACATGCGTTAACCCAACGGTTACCAACTTAATCATCTTATTTAGTTGTTAATTAAGTGATCTAACCTTCATCATTGATTAATTATGTCATCATCATCGTTGGGGGAGATTGGGGTTAAAAACCCTTGTTTAAGTCCTTAATCTCAGATTCTGTCCAGAGGGATGAGCACGGTCGTGCTTGACCCCAGCACGGGCGTGCTGCCACTTAAATGGAGCACGGTCGTGCTTCCATTTGAGCACGGTCGTGCTCAGCTGCACAGGCGTGCTCCTCTGCTGCACGGTCGTGCTGAATGCGCGGCCATTTTCCAAAATTCAAACTGGGAGCACGAGCGTGCTCCCTGTTCAGCACTGGCGTGCTCAATGCACAACAGTATTGTTCTGGGCAGAGTTCAACATCAATTTTAGAAGATTAAATTTAGGGATTAATTCTATTAATCCTAAGCCAGTTAACAACATGTTCTAGGACTAAACATCATTATCAACATAGTAACAACACTATCATCACAATCATGGCATCAACCATTCAACCAACAACATTATGCCAATAGTAACCATCAACATATCATCAGGTTCATTTTAACAACAACAACATAAACATAAGGGACATATTATGAACATAGGCATGTAAAACAACATATTAACAGTCAAGACATGTTATCATAACGAATCAAACCAACATATTATTCATACAATCATACATACGAACCGGGGTCATTGGAACCCCTTTACCTTACACTACCCCCACTGCCTAATGATTACATTACCCTTCTCCCCATACCTGGATTGAAGGTAGCTCTAACAACGGTCCTAACAGCAGCTGGTTCCTTCCCTTCGAGCGGCTCACAACGAATCCAAGCCTTGGAACAATGTAAACACAAAGTATCAGTTTCCAATTCTAAACAAGAAAAGGAAACACGAAAGGGAAAGACTTTACCTCTATATATCAAGAACAAATGAAACAGGGCTTACCAAAGGTCTCCAATACTCAAGAAACTGAATGAGTTCGATGGAAATAGGGAATGAAAAAGTGTTAGCCGCAATAGGGTTAGCAGCCAACACAGATAGGGTAAAAAAGCAATCCTCGGTTTCTGTGCCAAAATATATAGACTGTGCACAAAGCACGGTCGTGCTCCTCCTAAGCACGATCGTGTTGGACTTAGCGTCAGCGAGACGAGGTCCACACATTGAGCACGAGCGTGCTCACTGTTGAGCATGGGCATGCTGGCTAATGAGCACGGTCGTGTTCATCTACCAAAAAGGGACTTTTTAAGCTAAAATCCCACCTAGCCCTTAGCCAACAACTTAACTTAACAAAACCAACTTAAACATCCAAACAATCTTTAAAGAAAAGCACTTACGAAAAAATAGGGTGTTACATATACTTACACTTTATCTTAGGTCTTATTTGGCATTTGGAAATTGGCTCTGAAGCAAGTTAGGAAAGGAATTAGGCAATCAAATTCTAAATTTCATGTTTGCTTATAATTTTTTGAATCTGTTGAAGTCCTTATATAAAAAAGCAACTAAATAAAACCTTTCCCAATTCTTAACCCTGACACTGAAACTTCCAATTGTAAAGCACAAGTTTTGAGTGTGGGCATTGTAGTTTGATCTACATACTCTCCAACCATATCTACTGTATCACATACCTTGATTTTTCATTGCTTTTATATGATTTCTCCTTGAAACATGTTTTGCTTCTTTCACTAATACTATATCAGAGGGATTTAGGAAGTGTTATGTTTGTTCTTTTCCAGGAACAAGTCTTTGATATATGAGGCAGGAACATAATCCAATCTGCCTAAAAGATTTGACCTTGAAGATGAATTTGCAGGCATGCTCTGTTCATTGTCATCTCCAGCAAGCAGTCAATTTATTCATGCTTCATTACACTTTCTCCCTTTTGTTAGAGAAATCCTGAAGTCATGCTCAAGATTAGATACCAAATGATCATGTTTTTAAGTCATATGCAACATGACTACTGTGTTAGAAAATGTAGGGTCTTTGGTTTCTAATGGAGTTGTAACAATCTTCTTGGAATTGACCTTCCATGAAAGAAATATCAGAGAAAACACTTGCCGCTCTTGGGAACAAATGTAGTGACTTCCGTGGGAAAGAAAACAATAGAGAATGGCTCAATGGTGCCAGAATGCTTGATTTAAATATTTGCTTAATAAAGATTTTCTTCATTACCTATCCTCTTTTGTGTTATTAATAATTTATCATAACTTGCTCTGAAACTTCAAAGTTTTATGTTCTAATATATAATTTCATTCTTGGGGTTGTTCTTAATTAGTTTCTCAAACTTGAAAATGGACATGTTAATTTTATATTTGAAATTGACATTCCGAGTCGGAGATAATAATGCATATAGTATCTTTATCGAGTACATTGTATGCCATTTAGCATATGGGCTATAAATGTCTCGATTGAAGAAAGTACAAATGTAACCTATATGAGCATATTTAGCTGTAATGATTCTCTTGAAATAAAAAAATTATTCTATTTAAAATATAAAATTACGAGTTTTTTTTGTAATAATCTGACAATCTGATGCTTCCTTAGCCAGGCTATGTATTATTGCCGTTGGCATATACCATAAATATTTGTGTATGCTTTTCAAACTAATCTCGTTCCATACAAACTGAATTAGATAATATGAATTTCAATATTGGTACACACGTTATCCACACAAATTGCTTGGTCTCGCATATCGAGAGTTGCTTGGTTGAAAGTAGGTTTATACATTGCAAGACTGCCACTTGTCTTTATTTCTTTTTTTTTTTCCTGCAGATTTATTTCTTCTTCCGGTGTGTGCGTTTTTTTAGTTATTCCTTTGAGTATCTCCCCATTGCAAGTCTACAACATGTTCTTATTTGCATATTTGCATATTCTTTTACATCATTTTTTGTGAGATAGGGATCAACTGCTATTGCGGCTCAAAAGACTGTTAATGAAGATCTAAGGAGGAAACTTAAATACTTTGTCAGTTGAAATAGTCTTCAGTTTGAATGCTCATTGTTTATATCATATTTCAAATATGTTATATTCCATCCCACATTCTGTAATTTACAGGAATCATAAGTGAAGGAATCTGTTGGTGTGCTTAAGCCTTATTTTAACCATGAAAGTCCGGTCAATGCAATTGCTACAATCCAAGAGTTGGAAAAACTAGCAACTTTGGACCTCACTGAAACAATGACAGCCCTATTTTATACTGACATTACTAATATTTTTATAAATTTGCTTTTAACTGTATTAAAAAAACAAATCAATAACTTGATTATCTAAACAGAATAGTCTAGCTGTAATCACAACATTAAAAAAATGTCAAGTAAGAAATACTAGAATGAGATCGTTTTTAGTAACTTAGAAATAGAAATAATAATAATAATAATAATAATTTTTTTTTATAAAATATGAAAATCATTTTTTATAATCTGAAATAAACAGACACTTATCGTGTCTCTCCTAAAAAATACAATTTTCTATCTCCATTATCTTACTATGTCAAATAACGGTCCTTTTTTTATAAACCATTAACGAGAAATGATTTTAATGAAAAATTTACCCTTACACTAGTTTCTTTTAATAGTTCTGTTATCCCAACCCTTTTTACATACAAGATTAGCAATCTCGATTTTATGATCAAATTACCAAAGAAATCATACATTTACAAAGTTGCACTGCTGTCCGGTTAACAGGGTAATCTTAAAAGAAAACAAGACATTCACATATAATTAGATTCTTGTAAGGCCCGAATCATGAAGGATGCCGCAGAGTTTTCTGCATCTTTCACCCGAGACTTTTCATCCCCTGACATTTCGAAGGTACCCTCTACGGTTGCTATCTTAACAGAGCAAACAAATTTCTTTTCATGTGGAGGACCTGCATCATGCTCAATGCTGTGAAACAATGCAGAGGAGTTAGTTTACAAAGAGAATCAAAAGCTTGACATATATGCAATTAAACTGAAAGAACGAATTGAAACTAATAAGGAAGATGCAAGAAAATTTGCATCAATATAACATACACTGACAGTTGATTTTTGACAGCCAAGATTTATTCATTCAGTTCAATATTACTACTTTATTTCTTCAAAATAACTGGATATTTATATTTGACAGCCCTAATAAATGGAAAATTTAAAAGAAAAAGAAAATAAAATTGTGGGTCTTTCTTGACTGTAGCATTCTGTAGCTAGATTTTGGATATTAGTTTTATTGACTGAATGATTGATCAATAAAAACTCGTATATTTCCCCAGACACTGCATCCTTGCATGCGAAGGTCTAACACAACCAGACAAACAGATGCTGCGAATAAAAAACAAAGGCCTACCAATATCCCATTCGAGTTATTAGAAGGAATACTGGGGAAATGAGAGACAATAGATTCTGTGAGTTTCCTCTTAATCTCCAGCACAGATTTTTATTATGTCATCACTTAGGAAGTATGATTTTCTTTCAACATGTCATTACAAATGATATTAGAGGGATAGTAATGCTTACTTATATTCTGGTTTGGTCCATTTTTTCTTCCCACAAAGCTCATGTAACACCTGCTTGGCTGCTTCAATCTCAAAGGTACCTTCAATTCCAGGGCAAAAATCAAGTAAACTAGTAGTTGCAGGCACCAAATTTGCTAGTTTATGCAAAGCAGCCTTGGCAGCATCAAGCCTTGCAATGTCCTTTTGCTCGGCAGAAGCTGAGGCAACAAAATGTCCATCAACATAGACACTTGCAATGCTTTTGGCATTGTTTCTCCAGTGTTTGATGTCAACATTTTTGCCATTCTTTTGGCAGAGCTCAAATAGCACTGTTACTGGCTGGGGTTGTTGCACCAGATCACCCGGCGTGATTATCGGCTCCAAAAGACCTCTAATTATCTGCATACAACAATTATTTCTCCTCAGAAACACCACAGACATACTGATATAATTATCTCAGTATGCAAACTTGAGCAGGAACCACCCCAAAGCACACCCAAAAAAAAAAAAAAAATCTCATTTTGAACAGCTAATAATCATTTGTAAATGTAAATAATCAAGGAAGCTTCCAAGTTGGATTCTGTTTAATCCCATCCCCTCCAAACAAAGTGTTAGGGGAGTAGCAGCAACAAGAACAAATATATATCATTAGTTAGAAAACACAGTCCTCTACTGTACTCACCACCCACAGTCTTTTAAGGTCAAAATCAATATCCACGTAAATGGCAGCAGCCAGAGACTCTACAATGTCTGCAAGAACCTTAGGAGCTTTCACCATTCCACCGTAGGAGACAGGATCATCCTCTTCAGCCACAGCCTTCACAAACTCTTTTACCTGACATTCATTAATCAATCCATCAAAATTATTGATTACAGTAATTTTATATCTAGAATCTGGATCCGGATTCCTGCATTTATAAATTTCACACATTCACATATTAATGTACTGTCAGTTGGATCAATGAAAGTATTTAAAGAAGCCTAAAACTGATTCAATTGTGCATAAAAGCCTAAATGTGTGAATGCTTGGTTTTTGAATGTCAGTAATCCATTCTTTTATTGTTGTTATAACACCGTTTGGTGAAATTAAAATACAAGGAGCAAATTGAAAATAACTACTACATATATCTAAACATTCACCTTGTACACAAGAGCGGGGGTGCTGTGGCGGACATAGCGGTGAAGATTGTGGCGGATGGCGACGCGGGCGAGCTTCTCGGTGCTGATGTTGGCCGCGCGGAGGAGAGAGAGTTGACCGGGGTCAAGGTGAGGGTAAGCCAGGAAGAGGTGGTTACTGATGGCGTGCCCCAGAATCGGGTCTCCCAGGAACTCAAGCCGCTCGTAGGACACAGCGCCGGAGAAGGAACTGTGCGTGAGGGCTTCTTCTAGAAGGTTCTTGTTCCTGAAACTGTAACCGATGATCTTCTCCACCTCGGCCACCCACGAGGATGGAGGAGACGGCGTCATCGTGATGATGCAGTATTGAACGGCAGTATTAGGAGGAGAAACCGGATTCATGTTGTTTGTTAAAAAATGGAATGTAATATGTATGTTTTGTATATAAATACAAGCCGTAAAGGATCCTAATTAAATATATAGGTTAATATTATGTCTATGATATTTCACAATCACTAAAATATAGCAATTACATATCATAGATCAATTGCAATATTAATGATATAGATATACCAAATCCTTATGATTCAGTAATTATCCATTATCCCTATGATTCAGTAATTATCCATTAATACTCTCCCTCAAGTTGGTGTGTGGATATCTATGAATACAATATATTGTAGTATAATATATGTACTCTTTGTATTCGTAAATTTAACTCATATTAAAATAATTTTTTTTGATTAAAAAAATGAATAATTTTTTAATATGAATTAAAATAATGTTCGTTGTCAATAATATTTTGTAATATAATCATTTTTTTAATCAAAAAATATTATTTTAATATGGGTTAAATTTGCGAATACAAAGAGTATATATATTATACTATAATATACTGTATTCATATAGGTTGACTACAGTACAATATAACTAGAAAGTTTGAAATTTTGACCAACCTAGGTGGCAATTTGATTGGCCCAAAATTTGTCATATGGGTGGTGTAATGGATGATGTAAAATGTGGGTGGTACGCACCATAGCCACACCCTTTATAAGTAATAACGTTATCGAGATTCTCAATTTGAAATTTCACTTTTTCAAGGAAAGCGACCATTGCAGTGACCACTGTATGAAGAATAGTACTTCCTCCGAACCTAATTATAAATATAAAAAAATTAAATTCATATTTATTAAGAAAATTAGTTAAATTAATTTAATTATCTTGATTTATATAATAAAAAAAAGAGTTGATTGGCTAGGGAATATGCAATGTTCTTAGAAAAGTAAATGGAGAATTTGTTTGATTGGTTAATTTTCTTGATTTTCGCAAAACTAACATTTAATAGTATTGACTCAATTGATTTTTGCTTATATTTGAGTCCAAAGAATGTAATTACTTTTGGCTTATATTTAGGTTCAGAGGGAGTACAATTCAGAAAAATAACAAACAACACATGCTATTCAAAATTCAAAATAAATAAATAAATAAATAGTTTTTTTTACAAATAAATAAGAGTTCAGGGTTTACAAATAAATGTTTTATGTAACTTAGTTTTTTCTCAGAGCTAGGGTTTTCTCTCTGAGTGAGAGCTTTGCTTAGCGGTCGTTTTTTGTCTTCCATCCATCTTTTTCTTTCAAGTTTGGTCTCTTTGTTCCCTAATGGAGACCCACATGGCAGAACTGAATATTGTAGATGAGGAAAATCCAGGATCGACATATGATGCTGAGGAGGATCAGGAGGTTAGTGGGGATATCAAACTGTGCCTTATACATCGATTTCTTATTGATCGATCTATAAGAATGATTAATATGAGGGATTGCATGATCTTCTCCACTTCGGCCACCCACGAGGATGGAGGAGAAGGCGTCATCGTGATGATGCAGAATTGAACCATACCGGTAGTATTAGGAGGAGGAACCGGGTTCATGGTTTTTGTTTTGAGTGGTCGACTGGAATAAGAAATTTGCCCAGAAAAGAATGAATGAAAGGGATAGACACTAATTCACGGAAAGAATATGTAGTAACAAAACGGTGACAAAACAAATATATTTAACTAATTTTAGGGTTATTATAATTTATAAGTAATAACGTTATCGAGATTCTCAATTTGAAATTTCACTTTTTCAAGGAAAGCGACCATTGCAGTGACCACTGTCTAAAGAATTGTACTCCCTCCAAACCTAATTATAAATAAAAAAAATTAAAATCATATTTATTAAGAAAAATAGTTAAGTTAATTTAATTATCTTGATATTTATAAAAAAAAGGAGTTAATTGGCCAGGGAATATGCAACGTTCTTATAAAAGTAAATGGAGAATTGGTTTGATTGGTTAATTTTCTTGATTTTTGCAATACTAACATTTAATAGTATTGACTTAATTGATTTTTGCTTATATTTGAGTCCAAAGAATGTAATTACTTTTGGCTTATATTTAGGTTCAGAGGCAATACAATTCAGAAAAATAACAAACAACACATGCTATTAAAAATTCAAAATTCAAAATAAATAAATAAATAAATAGTTTTTTTACAAATAAATAAGAGTTCAGGGTTTACAAATAAATGTTTTATGTAATTTAGTTTTTTCTCAGAGCTAGGGTTTTCTCTCTAAGTGAGAGCTTTGCTTAGCGGTCGTTTTCTCTGTCTTCCATCCAACTTTTTCTTTCAAGTTTGGTCTCTTTGTTCCCTAATGGAGACCCACATGGTAGAACTGAATATTGCAGATGAGGAAAATCCAGGATCGACATATGATGCTGAGGAGGATCAGGAGGTTAGTGGGGATATCAAACTGTGCCTTATACATCGATTTCTTATTAATCGATCTATAAGAATAATTAATATGAGGGATTGCATGATCTTCTCCACTTCGGCCACCCACGAGGATGGAGGAGACGGCGTCATCGTGATGATGCAGAATTGAACCGTACCGGTAGTATTAGGAGGAGGAATAGGTTCATTGTTTTTGTTTTGAGTTGTCGACTGGAATAAGAAATTTGCCCAGAAAAGAATGAATGAAAGGGATAGACACTAATTCACGGAAAGAATATGTAGCAACAAAACGGTGACAAAACAAATATATTTAACTAATTTAAGGGTTATTATAATTTATAAGTAACAACGTTATCGAGATTCTCAATTTGAAATTTCACTTTTTCAAGAAAAGCGACCATTGCAGTGACCACTGTCTGAAGAATAGTACTCCCTCCGAACCTAATTATAAATAAAAAAAATTAAATTCATATTTATTAAGAAAATTAGTAAAGTTAATTTAATTATCTTGATTTTTATAAAATAAAAGAGTTAATTAGCCAGGGAATATGCAATGTTCTTAGAAAAGTAAATGGAGAATTGGTTTGATTAGTTAATTTTCTTGATTTTTGCAATACTAACATTTAATAGTATTGACTTAATTGATTTTTGCTTATATTTGAGTCCAAAGAATATAATTACTTTTGGCCTATATTTAGGTTTAGAGGGAGTACAATTCAAAAAAATAACAAACAACACATGCTATTCAAAATTCAAAATAAATAAATAGTTTTTTTTCAAATAAATAAGATTTCAGGGTTTACAAATAAATGTTTTATGTAACTTAGTTTTTCCTAAGAGCTAGGGTTTTCTCTGAGTGAGAGCTTTGCTTAGCGGTCATTTTTTCTGTCTTCCATCCATCTTTTTCTTTCAAGGTTGGTCTCTTTGTTCCCTAATGGAGACCCACATGGCAGAACTGAATATTGCAGATGAGGAAAATCCAGGATCGACATATGATGCTGAGGAGGATCAGGAAGTTAGTGGGGATATCAAACTGTTCCTTATACATCGATTTCTTATTGATCGATCTATAAGAACGATTAATACGAGGGATCGCATGATCTTCTCCACTTCGGCCACCCACGAGGATGGAGGAGACGACGTCATCGTGATAATGCAGAACTGAACCATACCGGTAGTATTAGGAGGAGGAACCGGGTTCATGGTTTTTGTTTTGAGTGGTCGACTGGAATAAGAAATTTTCCCAGAAAAGAATGAATGAAAGGGATAGACACGGATTCACGGAAAGAATATGTAGTAACAAAACGGTGACAAAACAAATATATTTAACTAATTTAAGGGTTATTATAATTTATAAGTATTAACGTTATCGAGATTCTCAATTTGAATTTCACTTTTTCAAGGAAAGCGACCATTGCAATGACCACTGTCTGAAGAATAGTACTCCCTCCGAACCTAATTATAAATAAAAAAAATTAAATTCATATTTATTAAGAAAATTAGTTAAGTTAATTTAATTATCTTGATTTTTATAAAAAAAAAGAGAGTTAATTAGCCAGTGAATATGCAATGTTCTTATAAAAGTAAATGGAGAATTGGTTTGATTGGTTAATTTTCTTGATTTTTGCAATACTAACATTTAATAGTATTGACTTAATTGATTTTTGCTTATATTTGAGTCCAAAGAATGTAATTACTTTTGGCTTATATTTAGGTTCAGAGGCAATACAATTCAGAAAAATAACAAACAACACATGCTATTCAAAATTCAAAATTCAAAATTCAAAATAAATAAATAAATAAATAGTTTTTTTTACAAATAAATAAGAGTTCAGGGTTTACAAATAAATGTTTTATGTAATTTAGTTTTTTCTCAGAGCTAGGGTTTTCTCTCTGAGTGAGAGCTTTGCTTAGCGGTCGTTTTTTCTGTCTTCCATCCATCTTTTTCTTTCAAGTTTGGTCTCTTTGTTCCCAAATGGAGACCCACATGGTAGAACTGAATATTGTAGATGAGGAAAATCCAGGATCGACATATGATGCTGAGGAGGATCAGGAGGTTAGTGGGGATATCAAACTGTGCCTTATACATCGATTTCTTATTAATCGATCTATAAGAATAATTAATATGAGGGATTGCATGATCTTCTCCACTTCGGCAACCCACGAGGATGGAGGAGACGGCGTCATCGTGATGATGCAGAATTGAACCGTACCGGTAGTATTAGGAGGATGAACAGGTTCATTGTTTTTGTTTTGATTTGTCGACTGGAATAAGAAATTTGCCCAGAAAAAAATGAATGAAAGGGATAGACACTAATTCACGGAAAGAATATGTAGTAACAAAACGGTGACAAAACAAATATATTTAACTAATTTAAGGGTTATTATAATTTATAAGTAACAACGTTATCGAGATTCTCAATTTGAAATTTCACTTTTTCAAGAAAAGCGACCATTGCAGTGACCACTGTCTGAAGAATAGTACTCCCTCCGAACCTAATTATAAATAAAAAAAATTAAATTCATATTTATTAAGAAAATTAGTAAACTTAATTTAATTATCTTGATTTTTATAAAATAAAAGAGTTAATTAGCCAGGGAATATGCAATGTTCTTAGAAAAGTAAATGGAGAATTGGTTTGATTAGTTAATTTTCTTGATTTTTGCAATACTAACATTTAATAGTATTGACTTAATTGATTTTTGCTTATATTTGAGTCCAAAGAATATAATTACTTTTGGCCTATATTTAGGTTTAGAGGGAGTACAATTCAAAAAAATAACAAACAACACATGCTATTCAAAATTCAAAATAAATAAATAGTTTTTTTTCAAATAAATAAGAGTTCAGGGTTTACAAATAAATGTTTTATGTAACTTAGTTTTTTCTCAGAGCTAGGGTTTTCTCTGAGTGAGAGCTTTGCTTAGCGGTCGTTTTTTCTGTCTTCCATCCATCTTTTTCTTTCAAGGTTGGTCTCTTTGTTCCCTAATGGAGACCCACATGGCAGAACTGAATATTGCAGATGAGGAAAATCCAGGATCGACATATGATGCTGAGGAGGATCAGGAAGTTAGTGGGGATATCAAACTGTTCCTTATACATCGATTTCTTATTGATCGATCTATAAGAATGATTAATACGAGGGATCGCATGATCTTCTCCACTTCGGCCACCCACGAGGATGGAGGAGACGACGTCGTCGTGATAACGCATAATTGAACCGTACTGGTAGTATTCGGAGGAGGAACCGGGTTCATGGTTTTTGTTTTGAGTTGTCGACTGGAATAAGAAATTTGCCCAGAAAAGAATGAATGAAAGGGATAGACACGGATTCACGGAAAGAATATGTAGTAACAAAACGGTGACAAAACAAATATATTTAACTAATTTAAGGGTTATTATAATTTATAAGTAATAACGTTATCGAGATTCTCAATTTGAATTTCACTTTTTCAAGAAAAGCGACCATTGCAATGACCACTGTCTCAAGAATAGTACTCCCTCCGAACCTAATTATAAATAAAAAAAATTAAATTCATATTTATTAAGAAAATTAGTTAAGTTAATTTAATTATCTTAATTTTTTTTTTAAAAGAAAAGAGAGTTAATTAGCTAGTGAATATGCAATGTTCTTAGAAAAGTAAATGGAGAATTGGTTTGATTGGTTAATTTTCTTGATTTTTGCAATACTAACATTTAATAGTATTGACTTAATTGATTTTTGCTTATATTTGAGTCCAAAGAATGTAATTACTTTTGGTTTATATTTAGGTTCAGAGGCAATACAATTCAGAAAAATAACAAACAACACATGCTATTCAAAATTCAAAATAAATAAATAAATAAATAGTTTTTTTACAAATAAATAAGAGTTCAGGGTTTACAAATAAATGTTTTATGTAATTTAGTTTTTTCTCAGAGCTAGGGTTTTCTCTCTGAGTGAGAGCTTTGCTTAGCGGTCGTTTTTTCTGTCTTCCATCCATCTTTTTCTTTCAAGTTTGGTCTCTTTGTTCCCTAATGGAGACCCACATGGTAGAACTGAATATTGCAGATGAGGAAAATCCAGGATCGACATATGACGCTGAGGAGGATCAGGAGGTTAGTGGGGATATCAAACTGTGCCTTACACATCGATTTGTTATTAATCGATCTATAAGAATAATTAATATGAGGGATTGCATGATCTTCTCCACTTCGGCAACCCACGAGGATGGAGGAGACGGCGTCATCGTGATGATGCAGAATTGAACCGTACCGGTAGTATTAGGAGGAGGAACCGGGTTCATGGTTTTTGTTTTGAGTTGTCGACTGGAATAATAAATTTGCCCAAAAAAAATGAATGAAAGGGATAGACACTAATTCACGGAAAGAATATGTAGTAACAAAACGGTGACAAAACAAATATATTTAACTAATTTAAGGGTTATTATAATTTATAAGTAATAACGTTATCGAGATTCTCAATTTGAAATTTCACTTTTTCAAGGAAAGCGACCATTGCAGTGACCACTATCTGAAGAATAGTACTCCTTTCGAACCTAATTATAAATAAAAAAATTAAATTCATATTTATTAAGAAAATTATTTAAGTTAATTTAATTATCTTGATTTTTATATTAAAAAAAAGAGTTAATTGGATGCAATGTTCATAGAAAAGTATATGGAGAATTGGTTTGATTGGTTAATTTTCTTGATTTTTACAATACTAACATTTAATAGTATTGACTTAATTTATTTTTTCTTATATTTGAGTCCAAAGAATATAATTACTTTTGGCTTATATTTAGGTTTAGAGGGAGTACAATTCAAAAAAATAACAAACAACACATGCTATTCAAAATTCAAAATAAATAAATAGTTTTTTTTTCAAATAAATTAGAGTTCAGGGTTTACAAATAAATGTTTTATGTAACTTAGTTTTTTCTCAGAGCTAGGGTTTTCTCTGAGTGAGAGCTTTGCTTAGCGTTCGTTTTTTCTGTCTTCTATCCATCTTTTTCTTTCAAGGTTGGTCTCTTTGATCCCTAATGGAGACCCACATGGCAGAACTGAATATTGCAGATGAGGAAAATCCAGGATCGACATATGATGCTGAGGAGGATCAGGAAGTTAGTGGGGATATCAAACTGTTCCTTATACATCGATTTCTTATTGATCGATCTATAAGAATGATTAATATGAGGGATCGCATGATCTTCTCCACTTCGGCCACCCACGAGGATGGAGGAGACGACGTCATCGTGATGATGCAGAATTGAACCGTACTGGTAGTATTAGGAGGAGGAACCGGGTTCATGGTTTTTGTTTTGAGTTGTCGACTGGAATAAGAAATTTGCCCAGAAAAGAATGAATGAAAGGGATAGACACGGATTCACGGAAAGAATATGTAGTAACAAAACGGTGACAAAACAAATATATTTAACTAATTTAAGGGTTATTATAATTTATAAGTAATAACGTTATCGAGATTCTCGATTTGAAATTTCACTTTTTCAAGAAAAGCGACCATTGCAATGACCACTGTCTGAAGAATAGTACTCCCTCCGAACCTAATTATAAATAAAAAAATTAAATTCATATTTATTAAGAAAATTAGTTAAGTTAATTTAATTATCTTGATTTTTATAAAAAAAAAAGAGTTAATTAGCTAGTGAATATGCAATGTTCTTAGAAAAGTAAATGGAGAATTGGTTTGATTGGTTAATTTTCTTGATTTTTGCAATACTAACATTTAATAGTATTGACTTAATTGATTTTTGCTTATATTTGAGTCCAAAGAATGTAATTACTTTTGGCTTATATTTAGGTTCAGAGGCAATACAATTCAGAAAAATAACAAACAACACATGCTATTCAAAATTCAAAATTCAAAATAAATAAATAAATAAATAGTTTTTTTACAAATAAATAAGAGTTCAGGGTTTACAAATAAATGTTTTATGTAACTTAGTTTTTTCTCAGAGCTAGGGTTTTCTCTCTGAGTGAGAGCTTTGCTTAGCGGTCATTTTTTCTGTCTTCCATCCATCTTTTTCTTTCAAGTTTGGTCTCTTTGTTCCCTAATGGAGACCCACATGGCAGAACTTAATATTGCAGATGAGGAAAATCCAGGATCGACATATGATGCTGAGGAGGATCAGGAGGTTAGTGGTGATATCAAACTGTGCCTTATACATCGATTTCTTATTAATCGATCTATAAGAATGATTAATATGAGGGATTTCATGGCTGATGTTTGGAGGCCTGGAAAAGGTGTTACGATAAAAGCTGTCAAGGACCGTTTTATGTTCCAGTTTTATCGCCCTCAGGATGTACGACGAGTTTACAATGGAGGACCATGGACGTATGACAATCACCTGCTTATTCGGGAAACGGTTGATGCTGGAGAAACTCTAGGGAATATCCCTTTGAACCATGAAACCTTCTGGGTTCAAGTGCATGATCTCCCTATAGGGTTTATGTCAACTACAGTGGGACGTCACTTAGGTAATTTTATAGGGGATGATACGAATAATGCTTCTGGCTTGTGGAGAACTTATATGAGGATCAAGTTCATAATTTATGTGAGGAGGCCTTTGAAAAAATAACAGAAGGTGAAGAAACCAGGTGGGAAATAGCGAAATGTGAAGTTCAAATATAAAAAACTAGGGGTTTTTTGTTTCCTGTGTGATTGCCTTGGCCATACTGATGTCCATTGTGATTTGATTTTCAACTTGGAGCACGATGATGGTACAAGGGACTGGAGCGTTGAGCTGAGGACTGAGCAAAGGAGGCAAGGTGGAGGAAGCGGCACCCATTGGCTTAGGGAGTCAAAGGAGACAAACGCAACTTCTGAGGCAGACATGAACGATCAGCATTTTTTAATGGCAGGTTATGGTTCCCAAGCCTGCCAGAAGCAATGAGTATTCTCGGTTGGAACTGTCGAGACCCGGGTAACCTGCGTACAGTTCCTATCCACAAATACCTCGTCCAGTATTATTTGCCAGACGCGTTTTATCGTTAATCTCCTAAACTCCAGTTGCAAAAAGATGAAGTCCGAGGTCTCCTTCAAGAAGACCAAGGTAATCATACGGCTGTTATTCCAAATTGTAGAACTCTTTTATTATCTTATGTTAACAACTCTTCTGTAGAGTTAGATAGGAGGAAAGTTCATGTACTTTCTCACTCTTCATTCGGGGTGGCTACATATATCACTATTCTCCAAATTTGTGATAATGTTACCGGATGTATTGCGTTCTCCATTATTAATGAAATTGTTTAACTTTTCTTTTGTAAAAAAAAGGTTTACAAATAAATAAATAGTGTAAGTGATAGTGTAAAGTTTTTTTTTACACTGTCAATCAATCACCAATCATGGTTTGAATGATTTTTAAGGTAGAATGTGTTGGGAATTTGTGCATCAAACAACCACAGTGGAATAATTTCCACCAAGAATCCTTGCGAATGGTCATGGTTCATGTTTCAAAAATTTTACCTCTTGTAGCGGAAACCTTTGATTTGAGTCGCTGCAAATCACGAGCACAGCACAAACCAGCAATGCCTCTATGTAATACCTCAAGATTCACCCTTATGTTTATATGTGTTAGTTCTGGTATAAATATGTTTGATATTTATATATGTGTGTATATATTAATTATTGCATATGATAATATGTATATTAATATATGATTATTTGTATTAATATGAGATTGTGTCTCTTAATGTTTGATTTTATATGTTAATATATGATATGTGATTTTATTAATAATAAGCGATTAAGAATGATATGATAAGATATCGTGTGATTTAGTATTCTTATATTTTAGCGCCTCAACCTATCAGATTTGAGTCCTTATCAATATAGGATCATCCTCTTTTTGTTTAAATCTTAAGATCTTATCATAATCTCCTAAGGATCATATCTAGGAATAACTACCAAATCTGTCGCTAAACTTCCATTGAACTTTTGACCATCTTACAGTCTGATCTAGGATACGATCATTAGACATTAATTTGTATATATTTCTGAGTTTTATAACGACACCAAGAACGCCTCAATAGGAAACTTGTAGCTCATGTTATGGTCAAAATACTGAACTGTATACAGTTTGGGCTGAAATAAGAACCCGTTATGACCCAAACTCACATATATACCATTATACTTGACCTAAACCTAGTTTACATAACTACGAATAGGGGTTCGTTGTGCTTGATGTTTGGGACTTTAGAAAAGGTAAAATTCGTGCACCTTGTCCCTTGTGTTCTTTCTTTCAAGTTCTTGATCTCTTCCTTTTGATTTCTTGATCTTAAAGTTGAACCAAAGCGTCTCTTTGACGTCCTTGAGGTCGTAGACAAGCGCTAGTGCGACAAGACCCTAGTGGATCTTCTTTCTTCTTTTGATACGCGACCCTCGTACCAGGTACGGGAGAATAGTGAATACACTAGGCTAGGGAGTAGCGTAAGATGAGGGGTTCCCATAGCCCCGTTTATTGTCGTTATAATGTATTGATGCCATGATCTGCCTGATTGTATGACTGAATTGTTTATATGTTTAATTGGATTAATTTGTATGCCTATTTGTTATAATTTTTGAGTTGTTCATGATGTGGTATGCCTATTGAATTGTCTTATGCCATGAGTTTTGGTTGAATTGGTATGAATACCCATGATTATGAATGTTATTGTTATGACATGGATAATGTTGATCACATTGACTGGATATGTTGTTGTTGATGATGTTACTGTTATGTTGAATATGTTAATAAGGCTCTAATTGACTTAATTAGGACTCTTAGTTAACATAGGAATTAAGGGATTAATTTCCCCAAGCTTCATAAGACATGAACTGTGTTAGTAAGGGGTGAAGTTTCATGCCAAATGTTTTAGTTAAGACCCTAGGATCTGATTTGAGAGAATTAGGGAGCCTAAACTCCAAGAACACGTTAAATTCTACCCAGAACAGTATGGCCCTGCCCAAAAGCACGGTCGTGCTGAACAGGGAGCACGACCGTGCTCCTAGTTAAATTCTGGAAAACAGGTCGTGCATTGAGCACGACCGCGCTCCACTTAAGTGGCAGTACGACCGTGCTGGGGGTTTAGTACGTTCGTGCTTCCCTCTACTGGTCAGAACTTAAGATTAATGAATTAAAGGGGTGTTTACCCCAGTTATCCCCAGATGATGTAATAATACACTAATCAAATGATAACAAGTTAGATAACTTAATTAAATATTAATTAAGATAACAAAGATTGATATGCTGGTTAAGCCGGTACCCGATGGGTTACCGTACGTTGTCACGTTGTCTTGTTTATGTTTTACTGTTTTAAAACTATGTTATTTCCGTGTTGTTTTTGTTGAGATGTGAAACCTTTTTATCCAAGTTTTTATTTTTTTCAAATAAATTCAAGTTTTATAATTACCTTTTTTAAGTAAATGTTTTATATTAACATGCGGGGTAGAAAGGTATCCCATTTAGTGGTACCAGAGCAGTTCGGCCCTGTCCGAACGTGGTATGAGTCTGTCATGAGTCTGTTGTGTGACTCTTGTTTGAATTGTCTATATTTATATAGACGATGTTACGTGGTACTAAGTACTTATAGCTTTGCTTTGGCTTGACTTACTACATTTGGCGGTTTGTCTTGAACGATCCAAGGAGCCTTCGGGTGCTTCTTGTGTTTAGGAAGGTTGTTATTTCATCTCTTGATAATATGAACTCTGTAGATGATCTTGTGTGCTTATTTTTTTTAAAAAAAATCGCTCGATGTTATTCTTTGAATGATCTGGTTATCTTCCAACCATGTTCCCTTAGATTGCTTTGATAGAACCATAGTTTTTGGAATTCTAACGAAGTCTAAGAATCCGACATTTCTCTCCGCCAACCAAGTGAAAGCTTTGATGAAAAAAGTGTTCATGATGTTGTATTCCCTGGAAGTTGAGAGCCCTCCTGATGTCGGAAGTGTGCTTGTTGTGCGGGAGTTTCCTGAAGTGCTCCCGAGGGACGTTTACGAACTACCCCCAGAAAGGGATGTGGAGTTCACCATAGATTTAGTACCTGGTACCGGGCCTATTTCCATAGCGCCCTATAGAATGTCTCCTCTAGAGCTAGCCAAGTTGAAGGAAGAGTTGGAAGACTGATCAGCCGCTGGCTCATCTAGTTTTATGGCTAGTATGACCGTGGTTTTGTGCTAATTATATCGCATTTTCACCCAAATTAGACTTGATTGTCGTCAAGCAACATTTTGAATCTCTAAAGTAGTTTTATGTTAATTTAGTTGATTTAGAGTCAAATAAAGCACTTACTGCTATTTCTTGTTTTCAGGTTAATGAAAAATGCAATTTTGGAGGATTCGCCTCGCGAGAGGATGCTCGCCTCGCGAGACCGAAGACCAGCACGAGCAGCAATAGTCACCCTCTCTGGCTCGCCTCGCGAAATAGCGACTGTTCATAAGATTCGCCTCACGAAACCTGTTTTGCCTCGCGAGCGACCGCAACCCAGAATCTGTATTTATAGTCTGTTTAGGCCAGAACTGAGGGATCTTATCTTATATTCTTCTTTTCTTTTCATAGGCGGCTACGAAATTAGGTGTAGGTTTATGTTTGTAATGGAGAGCTAGTCTCCTTTGATTAATCTACTGCGATTGGGTTCCATTTACACTTGAGGTTTTGTAATTTCTGAACTTTATGCTATTCTCTTTCAATACTTGTTTTATATATTTTTGTTTGCTTAATTCAGGAGTGTATAGAATTTGTGTTGATTTGTTTCGATGATGTTATGTTCCTATACTTAATCGCGTTTGCTTAATTCACGTATGTTCGTTCATGTTCGCTTAGTTCATGAGTACTTCACCCCGTTTGCTTAATTCGGGAATAGGAACATATGTCTCGTAGCATTGGTTTCGCTTGTTAATTGATGTTACAATCGAAAAGAGAGTAGAATCCGCTTAGGGCTTGGAATTATATGAACCAATGATAGTGGGAACCCGAGAACAGTAGGTTAATCGCTTTAGCTTATTTGGTAATTGTTTAGTTTACATTGTCTTTCTGCTTTGTTTTCTTTATTCAATTCCAAATCCAAAACCCCCCAAAAACTGACTTTTATGATAATAACAACCCAAGAGTCCTTGTGAGACGATATCCGAGTTGTCGCCCTAAACTACATTTTTACAAATCGCTCGCTTTTTGGCGCGTGCGCGACAGCGCGACCAAAAAATTGACGCCGTTGCCGGGGACTCTTGTTGTTATTGACAGGAAAAAAAAACTATTTGCTGAATTAGTTTTGGCTGCTTTGTCTGGTTATGAATCTTAGTACTGCTATGGATAATTTCCTGTTTGGTGATATGCCTAATGTTGATTATAAGCCACCACCATGCATGTATTATCCTGATTTTAGTAAACCACCATCATGCACAAATTATCCTAATTTTGCTGGAAGTTATGAATTTAGCAGTGGCTTTAACAAGAATTGTGTGAATGAGGTCCATAGCGCTTCTTCCATCCAGGCCCTTGAGAATCGAATGGATGAGCTCACTTCTTTGGTAAAGCAATTGGCAATGGATAGGATTCAGCCTGCAAGGTTGTGCGGCATGTGTAGTTTTCCTGAGCACCCGTATGATGCATGCCCTATTCCAAGAGAAGAGTTAGTCATTGATTGGCCTCAAGCTTATGCAGTCCATCCTTACAATCAAGGCAACAATCAGAACCGGTGCAGCGTTCCTGACCTCTCCAATGATGAGTACCACCCCAGCTGGGGACCCCAAGTGACCACCTCTGCACCTTCCGGACCTTCACTAGAGGACCTGTTCAAGCAAATGACTGAACAAGTGACTGAACAAATGACTACATTTTTTCAGCAGCAATTTGGACAGTTTTAGCGAAGAAATGATGCTAGCACTAATACTTTTCAGCAAGTCAGCGGGACTACACTGCAAACTCCACATCTCCTTGAAGAACATACAGATTCACAAGTAGTTATTCCTGACAATACTTCTGAGGATAATTTTGATAATGATACCTCTGTTGATGAACTGTGTGTTGAATCCCCCGATTCTATCTATTATACTGCATGTGCTGATTGTAATGAATTTGCTTCGTGTATAGCATGTTTTGAAAGGTATGAAGAGCAAAACATCCATATGGAACAGGAGACATATGAGGATGAGGTCCATGTTCAGCCAGGAAACATAGAAATTGAGGATCAGGAGGACACCTGCTTCACCATGCCTGAGGATAATGAAGAACCTTTGGAAGTAGATGATTCAACTCATTCATATGCATGTGCTGAAAGTGATGGGATGGATGAACTTTGTGCTGAATTTCCAAACATTCAGACCTTTACTGATTCAGTTTATTGTACCATATGTACTGACTCTACTAACACTAACCTTTGTGTGGTGTGTGCTGAGATTTTTGCAGGTTTAGCAGGTGATGGATTTGTTAGCGCAGTGAATGAAGAACGTGCAGAAGTTGAAGCAGCACCAGCAACACTCTTTACCAGTTTGCCAGCTCCCACTGTGGAACAATCGGTGATGGAGTTCAAGCCTCTAGATTTTGCACCATGGCCAGTCCAAGAGGTTGAACCCCGATTTTATTGGGAGGACTTTATTGAGAAGGAGGTCAACTGTGACCCAAGAGGGAGTGAGAAGTCCGCCGCACTTGGCGAGGTCACCATAACTGTCAAGCACTCACCTCCATATCAAGGCTGCAAGTTAGGGGACCATGGAACAAACTTCCGTCCTTTGTCTATCACGTGGGCTTTATGCCGCATGCCATGGGATCCGGGAGGATCATATTGCAATTTGGCCATTCCGTGGCCACTGTATCACGGACAGTGGGATCCTGGTGGAACCGCCCCCATAAGTTTTCTCTGAACCTTATCCTTTTTAATTTTCTTTTCCTTGCTTTGTTTAGTTTAGTTTTTCTTTTAGCTCCTGAATAATTTGAGAAGATCAGGAGTATGTGTGTCAAGTCTTGTGTCGGCAAGTTGCTGGATTTTAATTGAATTTGCATAGATGGATTGCATGTTATTTGTTGACTGTTTTCCCCTAGGTTGAAAAAATTTTTGTTTTTGAAAAATTGATCCCCATATGAAAAATTGAAAACTGAACTTTGAGATTTTGTTGTGATGGCATGATTTATGATAAGTTTGGGGTGATAGGAAGCACACACTAGGGATAGAATCTCTGTCAAACAATTTGCAAAAAATGTCCAGGTGAGGATTTGAGCCTCCAACATGTTTTTAAACTGTGTGAAATCACTTTTAAGTTGCACTTTCCCGAATTTGCTTGAATCTCTTTATGGTTTGCATGTTTATGTGTTTGCTTCAGATGATTTAGGCATTTTCTTTGTAAATAACCACTTGGCCTAAAATTGAACCAGTTCCTAATGCATGTTCCTTAGTTAGCCCCTTTGAGCCTAATTAGCCTGTTAATTCTTGATAACCTTATGTTATAAGCTAAAATCTGAAAAAACCATGTTAACCCAATCTTAGGATTAGGAGAGCATGGAAGCTTAGCAAGAGATTGGTTGCAAGAAACTAAGTTTGGGGTGGCTACAAGGATATGATGTGTTGTTTGGGATTGAGAAAAAGAAAAAATATAATAAAAAGGTTGAAAAAAAAGGGAAAGAAAAGAAAAGCAGAAAAAAAAAAGTGCAAAAATGTCAAAAAATGCTATTTGAATAAAAAGGCTGTAGTCACCCAAAGCATAAAGAAAAATGGAAAAAGGAACTTGAGTGGAAATTCAATGTAAAAAACTGTTTCATGCTCTCTTAGTTCCTAGGGACTTCAGCCTAGTACCTTTGTATATCCTACCCTTAGCCAGGCCCCATTACAACCCATAAAAGACCTTTTGATGTTGCATGCATGTTTTCGTGGGAACCTTGTTAGAGATGAAAATCAAATTCATGGGAAGTGTTCTTGAAAAGTGAAATTGAGAGAATGTTGAAAGCCTAGACACAAACTGAGCGATTGAGTGAAATGCTAAATGCCCTTGTGAGGAAGGCGATTGTTTGAATTTGGTGATCTCCCTGTTTGTGTGTAACTTGGATCCCTTGCTTAGATTAATGATTGCTTGAATGATAAAATTCTCAATTGTTCAAAGTAGATGAATGTGGGGATTATATTGTTGAAAGGGGGGAAACATTAATAAAAAAATTGTTTTGTTGGAATTGCTTGAAATTTGTGCAAAGTTGATTGAAAACCTTAAAGCTTGCCATGTCTTGAGTCTTTTTGAGTTTTTGAGTTTTAGTTTGCTTGGGGACAAGCAAAGTTTAAGTTTGGGGTATTTTGATCAGCCGCTGGCTCATCTAGTTTTATGGCTAGTATGACCGTGGTTTTGTGCTAATTATATCGCATTTTCACCCAAATTAGACTTGATTGTCGTCAAGCAACATTTTGAGTCTCTAAAGTAGTTTTATGTTAATTTAGTTGATTTAGAGTCAAATAAAGCACTTACTGTTATTTCTTGTTTTCAGGTTAATAAAAAATGCAATTCCGGAGGATTCGCCTCGCGAGACCGAAGACCAGCACGAGCAGCAACAGTCACCCTCTCTGGCTCGCCTCGCGAAATAGCGACTGTTCATAAGATTCGCCTCGCGAAACCTGTTTCGCCTCGCGAGCGACCGCAACCCAGAATCTGTATTTATAGTCTGTTTAGGCCATAACCGAGGGATCTTATCTTATCTTCTTCTTTTCTTTTCATAGGCGGCTACGAAATTAGGTGTAGGTTTATGTTTGTAATGGAGAGCTAGTCTCCTTTGATTAATCTACTGCGATTGGGTTCCATTTACACTTGAGGTTTTGTAATTTCTGAACTTTATGCTATTCTCTTTCAATACTTGTTTTATATATTTCTGTTTGCTTAATTCAGGAGTGTATAGAATTTGTGTTGATTTGTTTCGATGATGTTATGTTCCTATACTTAATCGCGTTTGCTTAATTCGCGTGTGTTCGTTCATGTTCGCTTAGTTCATGAGTGCTTCACCCCGTTTGCTTAATTCGGGAATAGGAACATATGTCTCGTAGCATTGGTTTCGCTTGTTAATTGATGTTACAATCGAAAAGAGAGTAGAATCCGCTTAGGGCTTGGAATTATATGAACCAATGATAGTGGGAACCCGAGAACAGTAGGTTAATCGCTTTAGCTTATTTGGTAATTGTTTAGTTTACATTGTCTTTCTGCTTTGTTTTCTTTATTCAATTCCAAATCCAAAACCCCCCAAAAACTGACTTTTATGATAATAACAACCCAAGAGTCCTTGTGAGACGATATCCGAGTTGTCGCCCTAAACTACATTTTTACAAACCGCTCGCTTTTTGGCACGTGCGCGACAGCGCGACCAATGACCTTATGAAGAAGCAGTTCATTAGGCCTAGTGTGTTTCCGTGGGGAGCACCCGTGTTGTTGGTGAAGAAGAAGGATGGTAGTATGAGGTTGTGCGTCGACTATCGACAGCTCAACGAGGTGACCATAAAGAATCGATATCCCCTCCCTGGGATTGATGATCTTATGGATCAGTTGATCGGAGCTTGTGTTTTCTCGAAAATAGATTTGAGGTCAGGGTACCATCAGATTCGGGTTAAGTCTGAAGGCATCCCAAAGACAACGTTTAGGACGCGTTATGGTCACTATAAGTACTTGGTTATGCCCTTTGGTGTGACCAATGTCCCTGCTGTGTTCATGGACTACATGAACAAGACCTTTCACCCTTACTTGGATAAGTTTGTGGTGGTCTTTACAGATGACATCTTAGTGTACCCTAAGACTAAGGAAGAACATAAGGTGCACTTGAGGGTTGTCTTACAGACCCTTAAGGAGAAACAATTGTATGCCAAGATGTCTAAGTGCGAGTTTTGGTTAGAAGAGGTTAGTTTCTTAGGTCACGTGATCTCAAAAGGTGGGATAGTAGTGGATCCGGCTAAGGTTGAGATGGTGCTCCAATGGGAAGCGCCAAAGTCAGTGACTGAGATTAGAAGTTTCTTGGGTTTAGCAGGGTACTATAGGCGGTTCATATAAGGTTTCTCTAAGTTATCCTTACCCTTAACCCGTCTCACCAAGAAGGGACAGTTGTTTGTGTGGGACTCTAAGTGTGAAGAGAGTTTCCAAACCCTTAAGAATAGGTTGACATCAGCACCAGTTTTAGTGTTGCCCGATCCTAGTAAACCTTTCGTAGTATATTGCGATGCTTCCAAGCAAGGTTTAGGTGGAGTGTTGATGCAAGATGGTAAGGTAGTGGCTTATGCTTCTAGGCAATTGAAAACCCATGAGAGGAACTATCCTACCCATGATCTAGAATTAGGAGCTGTGGTGTTTGCCTTAAAGATTTGGAGGCATTACTTGTATGGAGTGAAGTTTGAGGTCTTTAGTGATCATAAGAGTCTGAGGTATCTCTTTGATCAAATGGAGCTGAATATGAGACAGCGTAGGTGGATAGAATTTTTAAAGGATTATGAGTTTGATCTAACCTACCACCCAGGAAAGGCCAATGTAGTGACCGATGCCTTAAGTAGAAAAACCTTGCACATCTCCGCTTTGATGGTTAGGGAGATGGATCTAATTGAGGAGTTTGGAGACATGAGTTTAGCTTGAGAAGTTACCCCTAAAAGAATTTGGCTTGGAATCTTGAAGGTTACCAACAGTTTGATGGATCAGATTATAGAGGGTAAGAAGTTAGACAAGTTTCTCTTAGATCAGCGAGAGTTGCTTGCGCAGGGTAGAGACCTTAGTTTTAAGGAAGGAAGCGATGGAGTCTCAAGGTTCAAAGATAGAGTCTGTATACCATATGTCCTAGAGCTTAGAAAGTTCATCCTTGAAGAAGGACATAGGAGTGGACTGAGTATGCATCTAGGTGCCACTAAGATGTATCAGGACTTAAAGCACATGTTTTGGTGGCCTAGGATGAAGAAAGATGTGACTGAGTTTGTGTATACTTGTTTAGTGTGTCAAAAGGATAAGATAGAGCACCAGAAGCCATCAGGAAAGTTACAATCGTTAAGTATCCCAGAATGGAAGTGGGACAATATTTCCATGGATTTTGTGTCTGTACTCCCTAGGACTCCAACTGGTTTTGAGGCTATATGGGTTGTCGTGGATAGACTGACTAAGTCCACCCATTTCATCCCGATGAACATGGAATACTCTTTGGAAAAGATGGCTAAGCTGTACATCAGGGAGATAGTTAGGCTACATGCTGTACCTTCTAGCATAGTTTCAGATAGAGACTCAAGGTTTACCTCTAGGTTTTGGAACATTTTGCAAGAGGCTTTAGGAACCAAGCTTAGTCTAAGTTCAGCTTATCACCCTCAGATTGATGGTCAGTCTGAGAGAATCATCCAGTCCTTAGAGGACTTGTTGAGAGCTTGTGTGTTAGAATAGTCTGGTAGCTGGGAGGAGATGTAGGACACCCTTGTGTTGGAGTGAACCTAGTGATAGTGTGGTGCTAGTGCCGGAGATAGTCAAGGAAACAACAAAAAGGATCAGGATGGTTCAGGAAAAGATGATAGTGGCATAGAGTAGGCAAAAGAGCTACCATGACAAAAGGAGGAAGGCGCTCGAATTCCAGGAAGACACATATATATGTTTGATATTTATATATATGTGTATATATTATTGCATATGATAATATGTATATTAATATATGATTCTTTGCATTAATATGAGATTGTGTCTCTTAATGTTTGATTTTATATGTTAATATATGGTATGTGATTTTATTAATAATAAGTGATTAAGAATGATATGATAAGATATCGTGTGATTTAGTATTTACATAGAGATAGTGTTATTATTAGATTTTAGCCCCTCAACCAATCAGATTTGAGTCCTTATCAATATAGGACCGTCCTCTTTTTGTTTATATCTTAAGATCTTATCAAAATCTCCTAAGGATCCTATCTAGGAATAACTACCAAATATGTCGCTAAACTTCCATCGAACTTCTTAGAGTCCGATTTAGGATTCGATCATTAGACTTTAATTTTGTAGATATTTCTCTGAGCTTTCTAACGACACCAAGAACGCCTCAACCGGAAACTTGTAGCTCAAGTTATGATCAAAATACCGAACTGTATACAATTTGGGCTGAAATAGGAACTCGTTATGACCCAAACTCATATATACCATTAGACTCGACCTAAACCAAGTTTACACAACCCCAACACTTAGAAAACTGCCTCCCTCCTTCCTCTTTGAATACTTATAGTTTTTCACCCTGAAACTCTCTCTAGGGAACCTGTTCTTGCACCGTTCTTCACTGCTTCTTGATAGGAGAACATCGCTACGAATAGGGGTTCATTGTGCTTGTTGTTTGGGACTTTATAAAAGGTAAAATTCGTACACCTTGTCCCTTGTGTTCTTTCTTTCAAGTTCTTGATCTCTTCCTTTTGATTTCTTTATCATAGAGTTGAACCAAAGCGTCTCTTTGGCGTCCTTAAGGTCGTAGACAAGCGCTAGTGAGACGAGACCCTAGTGGATATTCTTTCTTCTTTTGAAACGCGAACCTCGCACCAGGTATGGGAGAAGAATAGTGCATACACTAGGCTAGGGAGTAGCATAAGATGAGGGGTTCCCATAGCCCCGTTTATTGTCGTTATAATGTATTGATGCCATGATCTGTCTGGTTGTATGATTGAGTTGTTTATATGTTTAATTGGATTAATTGGTATGGCTATTTGTTATAATTGTTGAGTTGTTCATGATGTGGTATGCCTATTGAATTGTCTTATGCCGTGAGTTTTGGTTGAATTGGTATGAATACCCATGATTATGAATGTTGTTGTTATGACATGGATAATATTGATCACATTGATTGGATATGTTGTTGATGAGGATGTTACCGTTATGTTGAATATGTTAATAAGACTCTAATTGACTTAATTAGGACTCTTAGTTAACATAGGAATTAAGGGATTAATTTCCTCAAGCTTCATAAGGCATGAACTGTGTTAGTAAGGGGTGAAGTTTCTTGCCAAATGTTTTAGTTAAGACCCTAGGATCTGATTTGAGAAAATTAGGGAGCCTAAACTCTAAGAACACGTTAAATTCTACCCAGAACAGTATGGCCCTGCCCAGAAGCACGACCGTGCTGAACAGGGAGCACGACCGTGCTCCCAGTTAAATTCTGGAAAATAGGCCGCACATTGAGCACGGTCGTGCAGGACAGTGAGCACGACCGTGCTCCATTTAAATGGCAGCACGACCGTGCTGGGGGTTTAGTACGCCCGTGCTTCCCCCTACTAGTCAGAACTTAAGATTAATGAATTAAAGGGGTGTTTACCCCAATTATCCCGAGATGATATAATAATACACCAATCAAATGATAACAAGTTAGCAAACTTAATTAAAGATTAATTAAGATAACAAAGGCTGATAAGTTGTTTAAGTCGGTACCCGATAAGTCCGTGGACTCAACCCAACGTATGTGCCTAATTGATGAAAGTTTAATCAGTTAAGGTGATAGAAATTTCGAGGACGAAATTTTTATAAGGGGGGTGGAATTGTAACACCTCAAGATTCACCCTTATGTTAACACGTGTTAGTTCTGGTATATATATGTTTGATATTTATATATGTGTGTATATATTATTGCATATGATAATATGTATATTAATATATGATTATTTGCATTTATATGAGATTGTGTCTCTTAATGTTTGATTTTATATGTTAATATAAGATATGCGATTTTATTAATAATAAGCGATTAAGAATGATATGATAAGATATCGTGTGATTTAGTATTTAAATAGAGATAGTGTTATTATTAGATTTTAGCCCCTCAACCAATCAGATTTGAGTCCTTATCAATATAGGACCGTCCTCTTTTTGTTTATATCTTAAGATCTTATCAAAATCTCCTAAGGATCCTATCTAGGAATAACTACCAAATATGTCGCTAAACTTCCATCGAACTTCTTAGAGTCCGATTTAGGATTCGATCATTAGACTTTAATTTGTAGATATTTCTCTGATCTTTCTAACGACACCAAGAACGCCTCAACCGGAAACTTGTAGCTCAAGTTATGATCAAAATAACGATCTGTATACAGTTTGGGCTGAAATAGGAACTCGTTGTGACCCAAACTCATATATATACCATTAGACTCGACCTAAACCAAGTTTACATGACCTCAACACTCATAAAACTGCCTCCCTCCTTCCTCTTTGAATAGTTATGGTTTTTCTCCCTGAAACTCTCTCTAGGGAACTCGTTCTTGTACCGTTCTTCACTGCTGTTTGATAGGAGAACTGTTGAGTCACCGGCAAGTGTACCGGGTCATCGCAAGTAATAAAATAAACACGGTAGGTAATTACCGAGGTCGAACACAAGGATTGGGCTACCAATTCTACCAATTTGCAAGAAGTTCAAAAAGTTTGGCCAAGTAACAGCAAGTGGTTGAGAATAGAGAGAAAATAGGATCGCAATTCAAATAAACAAATCAAATAGAAATCAAGAATTAAAATCTGGAATTAAATATCTAAGGTCACAAATCCTCCTACCCAGTCATGCATAGTACCCAAGTGATGATGATTCCCTCCCTAAGTTCAATTACAATGTCAACCAAGACCCCCAAATTCTCCTAATGACACTGTCGTACTCAATAGGACGTATTCAACGATTGAATTAATTACTTACTAGGTCTCATAACCCAATCATCAAACTCTATTAAATCTGGTTCCTATAAGGTTGCACCGATCTCCTATTCACTCTCTTGCAATATTCGATCAATGTTCCCAATTCAAGTTCTAAACGCGAATTGCCCACTAAGCCTCATCAACGTTAACTAGTCAATCACGCATGCATGTGATTAATGCAATAAATTCAGAATTGGAAAAAATAATTGAGACAAAGGAGAGAAACATACATCACATTGAATCTACACCGTCATGGGTGGTTTCATTGTTCCCTTAGACAAGGGGATTAGCTCCTCATGCTTGTAACAAGATACAAGCAATTGGAATTCATCGTGAATGTACAATAGAAAAAGAAAATAAGGAGACGCAGCTCCCGAGAACAAGGAATCACCTCAAAACGCTCTACAACAAGTGGAGAATCAAAAGTTTTTTCCATATGCCCTAAATCAGCAATTTATAGATTTCAGACTCTGCGCGCGCTCGCGAGGCGAGTAGCCTCTCGCGACGCGAATATTAAGTTTTGGCTCCATCTGGATTTGAATGCTCGCGAGACGAGGTAGTGTTTCACGAGGCGAGACAGAGAGGATGACATTTTTGGCACAGTCAGACCTTCAGACTCGCGAGGCGAGATGGTGATTCGCAGGGCGAGACAGAGAGGGTGACATTTTGCTGTTCAGGCTGGTCTTCAGGCTCGCGAGGCGAGCTCCTGTTTCGCGAGGTGAAACCTCCAGAATTGCTTTTCAACTGTTTTCTTCATTTTCCCTGACTCTAAGAGCTTCACTTTTAACCTGAAACATTAAAAGAAAACGAAAAGCGTAATTCTACTCAAAATAAACTAAAAACTACTAAAAATGCATAAAACGAGTCAAAGTCTAACTTAGGAACAAAACAAGGCCAATTTGGGAGATTAGCGAGGGTGACTCACCTAATTAGGCACAAAATATACCCCTTTTCTAGCTGGAAACTAGATGAGCCAGAGGCTTATCAAAACACCCCAAACTTAAACCTTGCTTGTCCCCAAGCAAGCTAAAACTCAAAAAGACTCAAAACTTGGCAAGCCTGAAGGAATCAATCAACCCTTGCACAGATTTCATGCAATTTAACACAACAATTTTCTTCAATGTTTTTCCCCCCTTGCAACAATGTAATCCCCACATTCATTTACTTTAAACAATTGAGAACTTCCATCATTCATGCAATCAGTAATCTAAGTTGAGGATCTAAGTGGCACACAAAAGGGAGATCACCAAATTCAAACAATTGCCTTCCTCACAAGGGCATTTAATATTTCACTCATTCTCTCAATTTGTCTAGGCTATAAACTTTTCACCCAAGTTCACATTTCAAGAGCACTTCCCATGAATTTGATTTTCATCTCAAACAAAGTTCCCACGAAAACATGCATGCAACATCAAAAGGTCTTTTAAAGGTTGTAATGGGGCCTGGCTAAGGGTAGGATATTCAAGGATACTAGGCTTAAGTCCCTAGGAACTAAGAGATCATGAGCATTTTGACGCATTGAACTTCTACTCAAATTCCTTTTTCCATTTTTCCGTTTTGCCTTGGGTGACTACAACCTTTCTCTTCTAATACCCTTTTTTGACATTTTGTTACTTTTCTTCTTCTTTTTTTTTCTTTTCTTTTGCCTTTGGATCCAACCTTTATTTTTTCTTTTTCTCAACCAAAAATGACATATCATACCTTGTAGCCACCCCAAACTTAGTTTCTTACAACCCCTCCCTTGCTAAGCTTCCATGCTCTCCTAATCCTAAGATCGGGTCAACATGGTTTTTTCCAGATTTTTGGCTTATGATATAGGGTCATCAAGAAACAATAGGCTAATCAGGCTCAATGTGGCTAACTAGGGAACATGCATTAGGGATGGTTCTTTTTAGGCCAAGTAGTTATTTCAAAGAAAGTTGCCTAAATCATTTGATGCAAGCACATAAACATGCAAACCATGAAGAGATTCAAGCAAATTCGGGAAAGTGCAGCTTAAAAGCGAATCACACAATTATGAACATGTTGGAGGCTCAAATTCTTACCTGGACATTTTTGCAAATTGTTTGACCGAGATACAATTCCTAGTGTGTGCACCCCCTCACCCCAAACTTGTCATAAATCAAGTACTCACAATAAAATTTCTCAAAGTTCCATTTTCAATTTTTCACATGGGGATCAAATTTTCGATTTTCAGAACCTAGGGGGAAAACATAAATGGTCAACATAATCCATGCAGTCAATATATGCTAAATTTAATTAAAATCCACCAAGCTTGCCGACACAACATTCATGCACAAGCTCTTGATCTTCTCAAATTATTCAAGAGCGAAATTCAAAAACAAAAGGAAAAGGGAAAAGAAAACAAAAACAAAGCAATTGGTTCCCTTCCCCGCACTTAAAGCATACATTGTCCTCAATGAAAGAACATAAATATAAAATAAGAGAGAGGGAAAAGAGAAGGTGTTCCCTGATCAAGTTGTAGTGTAGGTGGGCGCTTCCAAGGAAAGCTCTTCTACGGTTGCATCCTCATCCAATGGTCCCTCGGGCACCCGACCAATGACAACTCCCGGAAGAACTCCCACAACACTTCCTGATCTGGAAAAAATTGTAAACCTTAATTGCAGATTTGCGAGGCGATACATTACTCGCGAGGCGAATCTGGAAAAATTGTTCTTCACACTTTCCAGAATCGCGAGGCGAATAACAGCTCGCGAGGTGAATCTGGAATCCCAACTGCTGATGATGCCCAGATTCGCTAGGCTAAAATGGTACTCGCGACGCGAGACAGAAGCGTGAGTAAGCCTCTGGGATTCAGGGCTTCTGTCTCGCGTGGCCACTGTGGGTTCGCAGGGCGAATCTGGTTTTTTTTTTGACAGAAACAAAAAAAATAAGGATATCTAGCTTGGGTTGCCTCCCAAGTAGCACTTGTTTAATGTCCCGAGCCTGACTCAAGTCACCCCTAAGGGTTAATCCGGAGGAAGAAACTGCTTGCCATGCCATGCCTTAGTCCGCTTTTTGTAGGTTCTTGCCTTTTCATATGCTTGCATGCGGTTCCCGGACAACTCATTTAAGTCCAACAGCCTTCTATAATCAGCACATACTCTCCACCCCGTGATGGTCCTTGTTGGGATCGATTTATTGCTTTTATTGACCACCACGGTCGTGCCACCTTTCCTTGGGACCATATGAATTGGACTACCCCAACTACTATCCGAGATTGGATAGAAGATTCCCGCCTCTAAAGGTTTAATCACTTCCTCACGCACAGCTTCTTCCATTCCTTCTTTGTTGAGCTTTTCCCTTGCACCTTCACCCTCTGGGAGACTCGGTAAGGCTTCCATGTCCTTTAACCACTCAAGATAGACCTCATCCCCCAAAGGGTCTTTTTCCTCACTATCATCATCATGGGATTTTACCAACACTTGTGCAAGTGAAGAACCATGGGCTTCTCTAGTTGCCTTTGCCTTGACAGTTGAGTCCACCATATCCACTTGATACACATCCGACCTCTCAGTAGGGTGCTTCATTGCTTCAAAGACATTGAAGACTACCTCATCATCTCGCACCCTTAGAGTGAGTTTCCCTTGTTGCACATCTATCAAGGCATGTCCAGTGACCAAGAAGGGCCTACCCAATATGAGGGGGATCTCGGCGTCTTCATCTATATCAAGCACCACAAAATCCGCCGGAAATATGAACTTGTCCACCTTCACTAACAAATCTTCGACCACCCCATAAGGATATTTTATAGAACGATCGGTGAGTTGGAGTGACATCCGTGTATCCTTGACTTCTTTCATCCCCAACCTCTTCATCATAGAGAGGGGCATCAAGTTGACGCTTGCCCCTAGATCACACAACGCCTTTCCTAGAGTCATCTCCCCAATGGTGCATGGTATAGAAAAAGAACCGGGATCCTTCAACTTTGGAGGTAGTTTTCTTTGAATAATGGCACTACACTCCTCGGTCAAAGCAACTGTTTCCTCATCCACTATTTTCCGCTTCTTGGAGAGAAGCTCCTTCATAAACCGAGTATAGGATGGCATTTGTTCCAGGGCTTCCGTAAATGGAATGTTAATTTGAAGTTTGTGGAAGACATCAAGGAATTTACTGAATTGTTTATCATGTAGAGGCTGCTTCAATCTTTCAGGATATGGTACCTTCATGTAGGGCGGGAGGTCCTTGGGTTCAACCCACTTCTTTTTTCGGAACTGTTCATCTACAAGTTTTAACCTTCCCCCTTGCTCCGGTGCCTTGTCGCTTGCCAACTCCTCTTTCTCAGGTTGCTCTTACTCAACATGAGGTTGTTCCGGGGCCTCAGCTTCCTGAGAACTAGTTGCACCCCTGTTAGATCCCAACACCCTACCGCTTCTAGTTGTTATGGCATTGCATTGGTTCTTAGGGTTGTTCTCGGTATCACCTGGGAAAGTGCCTGGGAGACGCTCGTGTAGTTGCTTTGCGAGCTGAGCTATCTGCGTCTCTAGATTCTGAATTGCTGCCCCTGTATGAGTTGTCAACTTGTCAATTGCTGTGCTTGTATAGATTGACAACTTCTCAATTGCCTCATTCGTCTTCTCAAAACCCAACTCCCAAGGTTGCCTTCCACCATCTGTTATTTGCAATTGATTAGGCCCTGGAAAAGCCTGCTGAGTATCGTGTTGATGGATCCCATAGTTCGGCCTCTGATTCTGCTGAGGTTGTTGTTGTTGGGCTAGACCACCACTAGCATTACTCCAAGCGAAACCCGGATGGTCTCTCCTCATATAACCCGATTCTGATTCTAATTGTAATCACTCTGTCTGTTCCTCTGATAGTTGTTCTGGGGCACACTGTCATAGAAATTGTGGCATGAGTCCACATGTTCTTGAGAGAAGTTGAACGGACAACTCTGAATGTCATGATCTCCATTACAATTATCACAACCCAGAGGCATTCCCTCCTGTATCACATTAACCTTCTTGTTCCCAGACAATGCCGCATTCTGCATCTTCAACAATTTATTCTGCTCTAGAATGGCTTCTATTATTGCAACACTGACTCCACTTGAGGTTTCCCTACCACGGTTGTAATCATTGTACGACATCTTATCCAATAATTCCCATCCGTCCTCAGCTGATAAATAGGAAAATGAACCGCCAGTTGCGGCATCACAATTCATCTGATAGCGCCCCCTTAACCCGTTAAAGAAATGTTGAACCTTGGAGACCGGGTCAAAGAAAGCTGAAGGACATCTTCTCAAGAGCACATTGTACCTCTCCCAAGCTTCATTATAGGATTCATCTTCTGTCTGCCTAAAAGAAGTGACGGCTACTCTTGCTTGTGCCGCTTTTTGAGGAGGAAAATACTTAGTGAGGAATTTTTGGGCCATTTGCTCCCATGTCCTGATACTGTTGCGATCCAGGCTGTCAAACCAATCGCGAGCGACATCCCTAAGAGAGAGAGGGAAAAGCCGCAAGCGAAACTCATCTTGCGAAACTCCTCTTGTTCTCTGCAAGTCACAAGCTTCAAGGAAGTGAGTGATGTGTCTATGAGGGTCTTGTTTGTCACTCTCATCAAATTGATTCTCCCGGATATAGGCTGTGACACATCCTTCCACTCTGAAGGAATCTGTATTCAGGTTGCCCCTCACGATAGAAGAATCACAATCACCCAAGTTGGGTAGAGTGTACTCGAAGAGAGGCTTGTAAGGAGGAGGAGGAGGAGGATTTGCGGCCATCTCCTCGAAATCAATTGCTTCAAGCCTCTTTCGCTCTCTGGCTTCTTTCCTTAATCACTTCTCGGTCTTGGTGATCTCCGAATCAAATAGCAAGTCTTCTTGTGAAAGGGTACCTCGCATACAAAAACAAGGCAAGACCAAGTGGAATCAAATAAGTAGAGAGAAATAATAGTAAATAAATAACAAAAAAATAAAAATAAAAACAGCTTAACCAAATAATCAAACTTCCCAAAAATTAGGAAAATTGGTTGTGCCAATCCCCGACAACGGCGCCAAAAACTTGTTGAGTCACCGGCAAGTGTACCGGGTCGTCGCAAGTAATAAAATAAACACGGTAAGTAATTACCGAGGTCGAACACAAGGATTGGGCTACCAATTCTACCCATTTGCAAGAAGTTCTAAAAGTAACAGCAAGTGGTTGAGAATAGAGAGAAAATAGGACCGCAATTCAAATAAACAAATCAAATAGAAATCAAGAATTAAAATCTGGAATTAAATATCTAAGGTCACAAATCCTCCTACCCAGTCATGCATAGTACCCAAGTGATGATGATTCCCTCCCTAAGTTCAATTACAATGTCAACCAGGACCCCCAAATTCTCCTAATGACACTGTCGATCTCAATAGGACGTATTCAATGATTGAATTAATTACTTACTAGGTCTCATAAACCAATCATCAAACTCTATTAAATCTGGTTCCTATAAGGTTGCACCGATCTCCTATTCACTCTCGTGCAATATTCGATCAATGTTCCCAATTCAAGTTCTAAACGCGAATTGCCTACTAAGCCTCATCAACGTTAACTAGTCAATCACGCATGCATATGATTAACGCAATAAATTCAGAATTGGAAAACAATAATTGAGACAAAGGAGAGAAACATACATCACATTGAATCTACACCGTCATGGGTGGTTTTATTGTTCCCTTAGACAAGGGGATTAGCTCCTCATGCTTGTAACAAGACACAAGCAATCGGAATTCATCGTGAATGTACAATAGAAAAAGAAAATAAGGAGACGCAGCTCCCGAGAACAAGGAATCGCCTCAAAACGCTCTACAACAAGTGGAGAATCAAAAGTTTTTTCCATCTGCCCTAAATCAGCAATTTATAGATTTCAGACTCTGCGCGCGCTTGCGAGGCGAGTAGCCTCTCGCGACGCGAATATTAAGTTTTGGCTCCATCTGGATTTGAATGCTCGCGAGGCGAGGTAGTGTTTCGCGAGGCGAGACATAGAGGATAACATTTCTGGCACAGTCAGACCTTCAGACTCGCGAGGCGAGATGGTGATTCGCGAGGCGAGACAGAGAGGGTGACATTTTGCTGTTCAGGCTGGTCTTCAGGTTCGCGAGGCGAGCTCCTGTTTCGCGAGGCGAAACCTCCAGAATTGCTTTTCCACTGTTTTCTTCATTTTCCTTGACTCTAAGAGCTTCACTTTTAACCTGAAACACTAAAAGAAAACGAAAAGCATAATTCTACTCAAAATAAACTAAAAACTACTAAAAATGCATAAAACGAGTCAAAGTCTAACTTAGGAACAAAACAAGGGCAATTTGGGAGATTAGCGAGGGTGACTCGCCCAATTAGGCTCAAAATATACCCCTTTTCTAGTTGGAAACTAGATGAGCCAGAGGCTTATCAAGAACATCGCTACGAATAGGGGTTCATTGTGCTTGCTGTTTGGAACTTTAGAAAAGGTAAAATTCGTGCACCTTGTCCCTTGTGTTCTTTCTTTCAAGTCCTTGATCTCTTCCTTTTGATTTCTTGATCTTAAAGTTGAACCAAAGCGTCTCTTTGGCGTCCTTGAGGTCGTAGACAAGCGCTAGTGCGACAAGACCTTAGTGGATCTTCTTTCTTCTTTTGAAACGCGAACCTCGTACCAGGTACGGGAGAATAGTGTATACACTAGGCTAGGGAGTAGCGTAAGATGAGGGATTCCCATAGCCCTGTTTATTGTCGTTATAATGTATTGATGCCATGATCTGCCTGATTGTATGACTGAATTGTTTATATGTTTAATTGGATTAATTTGTATGCCTATTTGTTATAATTTTTGAGTTGTTCATGATGTGGTATGCCTATTGAATTGTCTTTTGCCATGAGTTTTGGTTGAATTGGTATGAATACCCATGATTATGAATGTTATTGTTATGACATGGATAATGTTGATCACATTGACTGGATATGTTGTTGATGGTGATGTTACCGTTATGTTGAATATGTTAATAAGACTCTAATTGACTTAATTAGGACTCTTAGTTAACATAGGAATTAAGGGATTAATTTCCCCAAGCTTCATAAGACATGAACTGTGTTAGTAAGGGGTGAAGTTTCTTGCCAAATGTTTTAGTTAAGACCCTAGGATCTGATTTGAGAGAATTAGGGAGCCTAAACTCCAAGAACACATTAAATTCTACCCAAAACAGTATGGCCCTGCCCAGAAGCACGGCCGTGCTGAACAGGGAGCACGGTCTGGAAAATAGGCCGCACATTGAGCACGGTCGTGCAGGACAGTGAGCATGACCGTGCTCCACTTAAGTGGCAGCACGACCGTGCTGGGGGTTTAGTACGCCCGTGCTTCCCCCTACTGGTCAGAACTTAAGATTAATGAATTAAAGGGGTGTTTACCCCAATTATCCCCAGATGATATAATAATACACCAATCAAATGATAACAAGTTAGATAACTTAATTAAAGATTAATTAAGATAACAAAGACTGATAAGTTGTTTAAGTCGGTACCCGATAAGTCCGTGGACTCAACCCAACGTATGTGCCTAATTGATGAAAGTTTAATCAGTTAAGGTGATATAAATTTCGAGGACAAAATTTTTATTAGGGGGGTGGAATTGTAACACCTCAAGATTCACCCTTATGTTTACACGTGTTAGTTCTGGTATATATATGTTTGATATTTATATATGTGTGTATATATTATTGCATATGATAATATGTATATTAATATATGACTATTTGTCTTAATATGAGATTGTGTCTCTCAATGTTTGATTTTATATGTTAATATATGATAGTGATTTTATTAATAATAAGCGATTAAGAATGATATGATAAGATATCGTGTGATTTAGTATTTAAATAGAGATAGTGTTATTATTAGATTTTAGCCCCTCAACTAATCAGATTTGAGTCCTTATCAATATAGGATCGTCCTCTTTTTGTTTATATCTTAAGATCTTATCATAATCTCCTAAAGATCCTATCTAGGAATAACTACCAAATATTTCGCTAAACTTCCCATAGAACTTCTTAGAGTCCGATTTAGGATTCGATCAATAGACTTTAATTTGTAGATATTTCTCTGAGCTTTCTAACGACACCAAGAACGCCTCAACCGGAAACTTGTAGCTCAAGTTATGATCAAAATACCGAACTGTATACAGTTTGGGCTGAAATAGGAACTCGTTATGACCCAAACTCATATATATACCATTAGACTCGACCTAAACCAAGTTTACACGACCTCAACACTCATAAAATTGCCTCCCTCCTTCCTCTTTGAATACTTATGGTTTTTCTCCCTGAAACTCTCTCTAGGGAACTCGTTCTTGCACCGTTCTTCACTGCTTCTTGATAGGAGAACATCACTACGAATAAGGGTTCATTGTGCTTGCTGTTTGGAACTCTAGAAAAGGTAAAATTCGTGCACCTTGTCCCTTGTGTTCTTTCTTTCAAGTTCTTGATCTCTTCCTTTTGATTTCTTGATCTTAGAGTTGAACCCAAGTGTCTCTTTGGCATCCTTGAGGTCGTAGACAAGCGCTAGTGAGACGAGACCCTAGTGGATATTCTTTCTTCATTTGAAACACGAACCTCGTACCAAGTATGGGACAAGAATAGTGTATACACTAGGCTAGGGAGTAGCGTAAGATGAGGGGTTCCCATAGCCCCGTTTATTGTCGTTATAATGTATTGATGCCATGATCTACCTGGTTGTATGACTGAATTGTTTATATGTTTAATTGGATTAATTGGTATGGCTATTTGTTATAATTGTTGAGTTGTTCATGATGTGGTATTCCTATTGAATTGTCTTATGCCATGAGTTTTGGTTGAATTGGTATGAATACCCATGATTATGAATGTTGTTGTTATGCCATGGATAATGTTGATCACATTGACTGGATATGTTGTTGATGATGATGTTACCGTTATGTTGAATATGTTAATAAGACTCTAATTGACTTAATTAGGACTCTTAGTTAACATAGGAATTAAGGGATTAATTTTCCCAAGCTTCATAAGACATGAAGTGTGTTAGTAAGGGCTGAAGTTTCATGCCAAATGTTTTAGTTAAGACCCTAGGATCTGATTTGAGAGAATTAGGGAGCCTAAACTCCAAGAACACGTTAAATTCTGCCCAGAACTGTATGGCCCTGCCCAGGAGCACGGCCGTGCTGAACAGGGAGCACGACCGTGCTCCCAGTTAAATTCTGGAAAACAGGCCGCTCATTGAGCACGGCCGTGCAGGACAGTGAGCACGACCGTGCTCCGCTTAAGCGGCAGCATGACCGTGCGGGGGGTTTAGTACGCCTTTGCTTCCCCCTACTGGTCAGAACTTAAGATTAATGAATTAAAGGGGTGTTTACCCCAATTATCCCCAGATGATATAATAATACACTAATCAAATGATAACAAGTTAGATAAGTTAATTAAAGATTAATTAAGATAACAAAGACTGATAAGATGGTTAAGTTGGTACCCGATGGGTTACCACACGTGACGCTTTGGTGCTTTTTGGCCAAAGTGCTCTTGATGCTTTTTTGTCGAGATGTTGTTATGTTGGACCTTGGTGGTTTTTGGCCAAGGGGGCCTTGACCCCATGGTGTGGGTCTAAGGTGTTAATGTTGATGTTGGTGATAAGTCTTGGGTGCTTTTAAGCCCAAGCAAATGAGGTGGTTGCCTTGTGTGTTGTTGTGCCATTTGCATAGAGCATTGGAGTTGATGTTGAGGGGGATATTCAACATAGGGGAGGTCGTCCTAGTTATGATGATCTGGCCCAAATCTCGGATGGTTCACCCATGGTTTGGTGAACCGTGCGCCCCCGAGGTGGCGTATCTAGTTATGATACGTCGGGTATCCAAGGGGTTCCTCCATGGTTTCGGGAACTGCCGGTGTTGGTGCTTTATGGCCAATACGGATATGTAACTCCGAAGTTGACTTCCTGAGTTAGTTGGATCCACATGCATTGATGGAATAGTGGAGTAGGGTTGCATTGCACTGCATTGCATATGTTGGATGATTAACATGTTGTTATGGTATTATATGATGATTTATAAATATTGTATGTTGTTATTTTGCTATGCCATGCTATGATGTATGTTCTTCTTATTCCCTATTCCCATGCCATTGTGTTTACATGATTTCTTACTCCCGGCTTTCCTATTTCTGTTGTTGCATGTATTTCCTTATGCAGAGGACGGTGAGCAGCTAGCGGAGGAGTGACTCTGAGGAGTCGCGACTCTAGTTAGAATGCTGAGTTATAGTTGTTAGTTTTGTTAGTTGTTTAGTTTGTTTCCTTGATGTATCCGAATTTTGGTTATATCAGCTCTGTATGTGACATCGGGGTTGGGTTTTCTTTATCTGTCTTGTTTATGTTTTACTGTTTTAAAACTGTTATTTCCGCGTTGTTTTTGTTGAGATGTGAAACCTTTTTATCCAAGTTTTTATTTTTTTCAAATAAATTCATGTTTTATAATTACCTCTTTTAAGTAAATGTTTTATATTAACATGCAGGGTAGAAGGGTGTCACACTCTACGTAGTCCACACGAGTAGATAAACACATCTCACGTGTTAATCGGAGTGCGTCTCTAAACACTGCTAGGTGCGAGAAAAGGCGCGGTGGTGTTTTCGTTTTCACGCAAACAGTGTACTGAGTTTGGCTAGAGAGTGTGTTATACGACCAAGCACTCTGTCTCTACCTTATATATGTAGCGCCCCACTTCACCAAATAGGGTTTAACTTGACCCTCCTGGGCTTATTTGTTATGAGCATGACCCAATAGAAATTTGGGTCTAACCCAATTTCTTTTATTTCTGATTAATGTGCTCTAAGTGTGTGACCCTATAGGTTCCCATAACGTTGGTAATAATATTAAATCATATTTAATATTATAAGCAATGAGCGGTGTCTATCAACACATTATTGCCACCCAAGTAATGAGAAAGTCAGTGTTTTGACGTAACATTTCCGTGACCAATGTTTATGTGTATTATTATCCATTTGTCCTTATATCTATATTGAACACAAGGCATAGGACATGTCACTTCTGTATAGTTCAATATTATGTTCCTTAATACCCGAGTAGACTTAATATTAAATGAGGTCAATATCTCGTATTGACTCATTTCAGAACAGCCATGCATTTTGCATTCTCACTCTATCAAGGCCCCCACAGATATTACTCATGTTATGTAGGAGGGATAAATCTCATCTAGATCACTCACATCCCTCTGCATGACTTGCGGTGTACCCAATGACCGACTTTATAGTCATCCTGTTGCAGATAACGTTTGACGATATTAAAGCACACAACTTCTCATGTAGGGATCGTAGTGGTTTCAGATCGAAGGTGTGAAATCCGTGCCTAGTATATAAGGTAATAGAAATTTGATCTTTTTACCCGGGGTAAATCAAAATAATAAATGTATATAAAAATAAAAGAGATAAATATTAACTATAAGTTCAATGACTAATTAGTAAACTTGTGGGAGAAAGGAGAAATTATATATTAAAGTGGGGACCTTTTTAGAATAACGAAAGAGTAGAAAATAAAATGAGAAGAGGAGTTGCTCCCCTCATTATTTTTTTAACGTGAACCAGAAGAAGAAAAAGGAAAAAGAGAGGGGAAGAGAGAAGGGGTGCTAGGGTTTGGAAGGGTGGTAAGTCTCCTCTTGCATTTTTTTCTTCTCCTTCCTCTTGTAAATTCTAAATCCTAGGGGTGGCAAAACAATCCATTTGTCCACCATCCATCCGGTCCATCCAATGATAAATCTATCCAATCCATCCATTACCCAATTTTTTTAATGGATTGGATCAAATTGGACAATTTTATTTTTAGGATGGTTTGTGATCCATCCACTAATTTCCAAAATCCATTGGATCACAAAGTATAGTTTACAAAGCGCACAGATGGATCCGAGTAACATTCCCTCACACCTTACGAACACCTCACCCCATCCTTGGAATTTTTTTTTGGTGAACCTGGGTACTCCACCTTTTTTTTTTGTTGAGGAAATCCATTACTCCACCTTGGACTTTATAACTTGACATGTAGCTACTACCACGCCATTGTTCAATGTTCACCAACCGTTTGGATCTGAACTGAGATATACTAGAGTAGTTTTAAAATTTTATCATCAGAGAAGTTTGAAACCCAGCAAAATTGAAGTGCCTTCTTTATTTTTTTTAAAAGCAATTTTAAAATGTTTTACGAAAAATAATTTACCTTTCAATGAGGAGAGATAGGGTGGAGACAGGAGAGAGAAAGTGAGGGAGAATATTTTAAAATTTTATAAAAGTTTTTTATTTTTAAAAATATTTTGTAGATATATGAGAGATATTATTTTAAAATAATTATAAAAGTTATTTAATTTTTAAAATAATTTGATGGATGGATTGGATATCCATCCATGAAAAAGTTATTAATGGATGAATTGGATGGATATTATTAAATGGAGCATGGATGGATTGGATTTTTTTAATTGAATTTTTCATGGATCATAATGGATTAACAGATTGTTTTTAATCCATCCATTATAATCCAAACAAAAATTTATTCAATCCATCCATTTGTCACCCCTACTAAATCCTCATGCTCCTATTTTATAACCTAGAGTAGAAGGAGAAGGGATTTGAAGAGGAATTTGAAGAACCCACTTTAATTTCTCATTCTTTAATCTAGGTTTGGTTCAACTTGAGGTAAAGGTTCCAATCCCAAACTTATTAATTTCTAGGATATTGATATAATCTTAATATTGTGTTTGAATTAAGTAGCTAGGTATATATTCATTTACTGGTTGTATCTTTTTCTTCATCTTGATTTCTGGAGTTTGAACTTAATGGTTCAAAAATGGTATTTTCAATATTTGATGATACTAGACAGTTTTTTCTTTCGTTTGCCATCAACGAAAATGGCACAGTGGCCATCGAAAAGCCAATGAATGGCAAATCACTAAATTTTTGGTGAAAATGCTTCTTGAAGGCATTCCATGGAAGCATCTTTTTATATATGTATGTATTAGACAAACAAACCCCACCCCTCTGTAGCGCACATAATACATAATATATATATATATATATATATATATATATATATATATATATATATATATATATATATAAAATGATATTTTATCTATGTGGCATAGACGTATAGGTTATCCTTCAAGACAAATAGTTAGTTTACTTCCTAGTATTCATGTTGGTAAAAAAGATAAGCATGAGCAAGTTTGTGATATTTGTTTAAGAGCTAAACAAACAAGAGATATTTTTATTCCTAGCCAGAATAAAGCCAATGAGCCTTTTGATTTAATACATTGTGATGTGTGGGGACCTTATCGTGTTACCTCCTCTTGTGGTGCTTCTTATTCTTTGACTATTGTGGATGATTTTTCTCGTGCCGTGTGGATATATTTGTTGGTAGAAAAAGGTGAAGTTGGGAACACTCTTAAAAACTTTTGCACTATGGTGGTTACTCAATTTAACAAAAAAGTTAAAATTATGAGAAGTGACAACGGTATTGAATTCAGAATCTTGATAAGCTATTTTGTTGAACAAGGAATAATTCATCAAACTTCCATGGTTGACACTCCGCAACAGAATGGTCATGTCGAAAGAAAACATAGACATATTTTAAATGTTGCTCGAGCTCTCCGTTTCCAGGCAAATCTACCCATTGAATTTTGGGGTGAATGTGTCCTTACTGCAGGGTACTTGATTAATCGTACACCATCCATTATACATAAAGGTAAAAGCCCCTATGAAATATTGTTTGGTCAAACTCCCACTTATTCTCATATTCGCATTTTTGGGTATTTGTTCTATGCACACAACAGACCTCGACAAAAGGACAAGTTTGGTGAGAAGTCGAAAATGTATTTTTGTGGGCTATCCTTACGGGAAAAAGGGTTGGCGTCTCTACGATTTGGATAGTGGAGAGTATTTTGAATCTCGTGATGTTGTGTTTTGTGAAAATGAGTTTCCTTTCTTGACTAATGCTTCCAATGTGCATGATGACTCCATTTCTTCCACACAAACCTTGTGGAACGATGGCCCTCCTCTCATTGATGAATCTAGCATGGGTACGCATGATGCAAGGGGGAGCAGAAACATTAAAGAAAGTGTTGGGGATGCACAAGATGTGATTTTGACCAAAAGACAGTCAGGTGAGGATTCAATGTCAACACCTCATGTGACTGAACAACTTGGACATGGCCACATAGAACGTCACCCACCGAGCAAGCTCCAAGATTATATATGCCACACGGTGAGATGCGCTAATGACCCCACTTCCGTGTCACACCCACCATTACAGTCCTCAGGTATGTTGTATCCTATCACACACTATGTGACTTGCAATAATTTTTCCATGAGCCATAAACAGTTTCTTGCAGCAGTCACTTTTGGGCATGAGCCATCTCGGTTCTGAGGTTGTTCGAGATCCCTTGTGGCACAGTGCTATGAAGCAAGAAATAGATGCACTAGAGAGAAATGGCACTTGGACGTTAGCAACACTACCACCTGGAAAGAAGGCTATTAGATACAAGTGGGTATACAAGATTAAATACAAATCAGATGGCAGTATTGAAAGTCACAAGGCAAGACTAGTTGTTCGAGGAGATAACCAGAAAGAAGGTATTGACTATAATGAAACTTTTGCACCGGTTGCAAAAATGGTCGCAGTTTGGACTTTATTAGCTGTGGCAGCTGCTCAATCATAGATATTGCATCAGATGGATGTTCATAATGCTCTTCTGCATGGTGATCTGGATGAGGAAGTTTATATGCAACTACCTCCTGGTTTTTCCTGTGGAGATTCTAAGAAAGCATGTAAACTCCGAAAGTCTCTTTATGGGTTACGACAAGCACCGCGAAACTGGTTTGCAAAACTTGCTGCTGCATTGAAGGAATATGGGTTCGAACAATCTCGTGCAGATTATTCACTATTCACTTATTATAGTGGAGAGGTGATCTTGAGTGTTCTTGTGTATGTTGATGATCTCATCATTGCAGGGAACAATGGAGATGTGATTGAGCGTTTCAAAATGTATCTTAGCAAATGTTCCTACATGAAAGACCTAGGGAGTTTGAAATAATTTTTAGGCTTATAGCAAGAGGACCTCATGGGATTTTCTTATGCCAGCGAAAGTATGCTTTGGACATCATCTCAGAAACAGGATTATTGGGGGCAAAACCAACTAGTTTTCCTCTCGAGCAAAATCATAGGTTAGCCCTTGCTAATGGCGCTATTTTAGAGGATCCAGAACGATATCGTCAGCTAGTTGGGAGGCTCATTTATTTGACTATTTCTCGGCCCGAACTTATCTACTATGTTCATATCTTAGCTCAATTCGTGCAATGTCCTCGAGAGGAGCATTGGGAAGCTGCAACACGGGTAGTTCTTTATTTGAAGGGTAATCCAGGCCAAGGGATCTTTCTTTGCTCTGATAGTGATTTGAAGCTATATGCCTATTGTGATTCAGACTGGGCAGGTTGCCCTCTTACACGGCACTCCTTGACAGGGTATTTTGTATTCTTGGGAAGATCTCCTATATCCTGGAAAACCAAAAAGCAAGTTATTGTCTCTCGTTCATTAGCAGAAGCTGAATATAGATCTATGGCCACCACAACTTGTGAGTTGAAGTGGCTTAAAGCCCTCTTGATTGATTTACAGGTGCCTCATCCCCAACCCATGCGACTCTTTTGTGATAGTCAAGCAGCCATTTATATTGTAGCCAACCCGGTGTTTCATGAACGCACCAAACATATTGAGGTAGATTGTCACTATATCCGTGATGAGATCCAGGATGGTAATATTATCACAATGCATGTTCGGACTTACAATCAGCTTGCGGATATCTTGACAAAAGCTCTAGGCAGACAACAATTTGAATTTCTTTTGGGCAAGTTGAGCATTCGATATCCTCACGCACCAACTTGAGGGGGAGTATTGAGAGAATCTCATAAAATCATATAATTATGTAGTTGCAGATTTTTAGGATTGAGATAACCTCATAAATCATATAATTATGTAGTTGCAGATTTTTAGGAAATCATGTACATGTTTTAGGAAATCAAATATTTGGCTATATTAGGCATAGACAAATATGAGGATTTGTTGCAGTAATTATAGAGGTCTGTTGGCCTTGTATCCTGTATATATTGTATGCATATAATTATGTAGTTGCAGATTTTTAGGAAATCATGTACATGTTTTAGGAAATCAAATATTTAGCTATATTAGGCATAGACAAATAGGATGATTTGTTGCAGTAATTATAGAGGTCTGTTGGCCTTGTATCCTGTATATATTGTATACCTTTGCTATTGGAATAAACAGAAAAACACAACAGCCATATCTTAATTATAATTTATCCCACTTTAACAAATTTGAGTAAGCTCCCCCTTTGTCATGATGATGAATGTAGCATACCTAGTAAATCGAAATAAGCAAGTAGATATTGTGAGAATTGGACAGATTTTGATTAATAAGTTTGCTTCTTTTAAATGCTGGCAATGGTATAGTGTGTCTTTAAGGTGAGAGTGCTACATGTTTCAATGTGACTCCAAGGTTTTCTAGTTTTATCTTTCTCCCCTTTTGTTTTGTACAATCCTTGGCCACATTGATTGTATTTTTAGTCTCTATGTGAAGTTATGCTTTACAGAACTTGAGTAAGCCCATCATCAAGTTACCTATAATCAAGTCATCATATAAGGATTTTAATTTACAAAATTCCAATGAACCAGTATCAATTTACTTATAATTAGGAAGAATGAAATTTTTGTTTGGGTCCATTCATAGCTTTGAATGAGTATGATGATTGTTTTTCTAATTTCAAGCCTTAAGTGGATGTAAGTTCTTCTCTGGTATAAAGTGTTATAGGCCCTGCTATTGATGAAGAAATGATATTAAGGGGTCTATAACAGTTGATCAACAGGTAGAGAGTGCACGTTGGATATCTCAATTTTATTAACAGTGAATAGTGATATTAAATATCATGAATTGTGTTATCATGTTTAAAACTTTTCTAAATTATGATGAAGATGAGATATTTCAGCTTGAAGTTGATAAGATGCTAAGAACATTAGGGTCCTTTGTCTGGGCTGCCCAACCAGCTTATGAGCAGGAAGAAGTTTTAGAAGAGCAATGGGGAGATTTAATCGAAGTGAATTTCCATTTAGATTGAGTTTATTCAACCCTTTTAATTATGGAGTTAATTATTATATTTACAAATTGCTCAATTTTGTACCTTTGGTTAATATTAGTATTTTTCATTCCTTGATATATACACCAAATTGTTTCATACCTTATTACCCGTCTCTGTCTAGAGATGACAAAGAATTAACATGTAATCTGTTAATGATCAACCTTTAACCTATATCTCTCTCATTGATTTGTTCATTGTTCAAAACGAAAGGCTGGCCTTTTGAGCAATCATAACTAATGTTCCTTTATAAATCATTTATATTCTCTATCTTGTGTGATAAAGTCTATGACTTAAGACAAAAATATATTTTGAGGAAAAAAAAATCTTAACTGATGAGTCAAATCTATATTGGGCTAACATTGAATTTTGTTTTCTCCAAAGATGCTTAATCTTACTACTTGACATTGCTGAAATATTTTTATTTTTTTTTAAAAAGGGTACATTGCAATATGGTGGATACCTTTTGGCAATAACTGCTATCTAAAACCTCCAATATCGTGTGACTCAAATGTTGACCAGACAATGCTAGTACCATGTTCTTGCCTTCCTAATCCTTGAATGATTATATACAAAATGGGGGTGTTTAGCCATAGGAACAAGGACCCAGCAAGCTAATCTCAACAAAGGTGGATTGGAGGTTTCGTTGGGTGCTGCCTTGCGTTTCGTTACCAGGCCCAGCAACATATATGGTTTTTTTTTCATTCAAATTATTAAGCCAAATGTGGTCAACTGTTGTTTTTTCCCCCCCTATGAAATTTATCTATTAATGACGTTTTAATACAAAAACATGTCTTGAGCTTAAGGTATTAGGAACTATTCTAGAAAGTAAGCTTGTCCCAAGGATACTATCTCATTCTTTTAACCCAATATTTTTTGATGAATCTGGATTGCTTATTAACTACTTGGTGTACAATTTTCCTCTGTGAGATGGACTAATGACCCATTTTCATGTTTTCTATGCAAAGCCAAAATGACAACCAGAATGCTTGGTCTAGTTCTAAACCTTGTTCTTTTTTCTTTTTTTTCAGTAAGTTATTAATCTGGATACCTTGTTGCCCTGTTGTCATTTGTGGGACACATCATCCTTTTAGAGGAGATGATGACCGATTTTCTATTTATGAGTCATTGCTGAGTTGATTACTAACAATCAATAGGAAATATGCTTCTCCTTAAGTGTTTTGTGTGGGAGTTGAGGGATGTGTGTTCCTTTATTATAAATTTTTTTGCTATGAATGGTGGGGAAAGGATCTTTGTTCACTTTTTCCATGATAAAGGTATCAGAGTGCAGCACTTGAAAGAAAGAAAAGAGAATCAAGAATGGAATGAGATTGTGTAAAATGTATTAACCACTTTTCATTTCTGTTACACAGTGTATAGCTTAGTATTTATAGATATATTAGAGCATATCTAACTTCAACAGATTGTTCAACCAACTCTAACTGAATCTAACAGTTTTACAACTAACTTCCCTTTACATCCCCTTGCAAACTCATGGGTGAGGTGTCACGAACTCTGAGTTTGGAACAACATTGGCGGAAGCTGGTTTCAGGTAGAGGCTTTGTCAGCACATCGGCTGTTTGCTCAGTGGAAGGAACATGATGAACTTCAAGCTCTTTGCATTGGATCTTTTCTCTTACAAAATACAAATCAAGTTCAAAGTGTTTAGTGCGCGAGTGGAGGATTGGATTAGCAGCTAGAAGTACTGCACTAAGGTTGTCGCAATACACTCTGGGAGGCACAGGTAATGTGAAGCGTAACTCAGTCAGTAGGGATTGTAACCATGTCAACTCAGCAGTAACAGCAGCTAAGTTGCGATACTCAGCCTCAGTGCTGGAACGTGAGACTACAGCTTGCTTCTTAGGCGCCCAAGAGATGAGATTTGTACCCAAATAAACACAGTAGCCGGTAGTGGACTTTCGGTCATCAATGTCAGAACCCCATTCAGCATCACAGAATGTTGTTAGGCCCAAATCTGAGGTTCTGGAGAAGTGAAGTCCATGCGTAGAGGTGCCCTTCAAATAGCGAAGTATTCTCTTCACTGCTTGCCAGTGAGAGTCTTTAGGAGAGTGCATGAACTGACACACCCTGTTAACAGCATAGGCGAGATCGGGCCGGGTCACTGTGACATACTGAAGACCTCCAACCAATGATCTTTAAAGACTTGGATTGTCAGCCTCATTGGTATCATGTGCAGTGAGTTTAGCAGTGGACACCATTGGAGTTTTCGTAGGATTGGCAGTTGACATGTTTGCTTTTGGAGTAAATCATTGATGTACTTGGTTTGATTAAGTGAGATGCCTCCTACTGCAGTTTCTTGAACTTGGATGCCAAGGAAAAAATTAAGGTTTCCTAAGTCTTTGAGAGGAAACCGTGAGTGAAGTGACTGAATTAACTCTGAGATAGCAGCATTCGAGTTGCTTGTGATGATAATGTCATCTACATACACAAGAATAAGGATGGTGTGGGTGTTGGTAAATCTTGTAAACAGAGAAGTATCACACTTAGTGGAAGAGAAGCAAGCTCATTGAGATAAGAATGAAGTTTTTGGAACCAAGCTCTGGGGGCCTGCTTCAAGCCATATAGGGCTTTGTTCAATTTGCACACAAGGGAGCCATCACCTTGGAAAAAGCCAAGTGGTTGAGTCATGTTGACCTCCTCTGATAAGTCACCATTCAGAAAAGCATTGTTAATATCAACTTGCTTGATGAACCAGTTCTGAGAGAGAGCAAGAGTGAGGACGACTCGAACTGTGGTAGGCTTGACTACTGAGCTGAAGGTCTCAAAAAGATCGAAACCCTCTTGTTGATGGAAGCCTTTAGCCACTAGCCAAGCTTTGTGCTTGCTAACTGTCCCATCAGGATTATGCTTCACTCTGAAAACCCATTTGCAACCAATTGGGTTTCTACCATGTGGAAGAGGCACCAGATCCCAAGTCTTTGTTTTCATCAGGGCTGAGTATTCCTGTTCCATGGCTGGTTTCCAATAGGGGGACTTAAGTGCACCCTTGACTGATTTGGGCTCAGTATTGTGATCAATATTGGAACCTGAAGCTGCTAGGAGGACCTTGGGCTTGAAGATGTCGGCTTTGCCTCTTGTTCTCATGGGGTGCAGATTTGTAACTGCATCAGTTTGTGGACCAGTAAGCACAATAGGAGGAGTTGGATTATGGGAGGCACTAATGTCTGGATCAGTATGCGTGATAAACCTCTGGTTCATCTAGTTTTATGGCTAGTATGACCAGGGTTTTGTGCAAATTATATCCTATTTTCACCCAAATTAGATTAGATTGTCCTCAAGCAAGGTTTTGAATCTCTAAAGTAGTTTTAGGTTAATTTAGCCAGTTTTGAGTCAAATAAAGCACTTATGGCTATTTTGTTGTTTTCAGGTTAAGTTAGAAGTCAAGAGAATAAAGAATCAGGGAAATTTCAAGTCTGGAGGAGTTCGCCTCGCGAGAGTTTTCTCGCCCCGCAAACCTGAAAGCCAGCAGAACGGTAAAAATGTCATCCTCTCTGGTTCGCCCCGCGAACAACACCTCGCCTCGCGACCCTGATAGCTGACTGTTCCAGAGAAATGCAACCCGTTCTGTGTCGCCTCGCGGATACATACCTCGCCTCGTGAGACTGAAGGCCAGAAGCCATGACTGTTCCATTCCTCGCCACGCGAGCAGTACTTCGCCCCGCGAGAAGACCAAACATTGCTGACTCTTCATTATATTCGCCTCGCGAATGAGGGTTCGCCTCGCGAGTGGGCTAAATTTCTGAATAGTATAAATGGCTGTTCTGGACAGATTGGAAGAACTTTTGCTTCTCCATTGTTTTTACATTTTTCTGTGTGTTTTCGTTTTTCCATGGAGAACTAATTTTCTAGGATTAATCTATTGTAATCGATTTCCACTACACTTGAGGTTCTTGTATTTTCTGTTTTGTATGATTTTCCCTTTTCAATGCCATGCTATATATTTCTGTTTGCTTAATTCAGGAGTATATTGTGTTGTGTTGATTTATTTTCGGTGATATTATGTTCCTATAATTAATCGCGTTTGCTTAATTCGCGTGTGTTCGTTTCGTGTTCGCTTAGTTCACGAAGGACTTAACCCCGTTTGCTTAATTCGGGAATAGGGACATATATCTGTAGTAGTGGTTTCGCTTGTAAATTGTTGCTACAACCGGGAGGGGATTAGAATCTGCTTAGGGCTTGGAATTGCATGAACCGATGATAGTTGGGAAATTGAGAACAATAGATTAATCGTCTTTAGCTATTTGATAATCTTTTCAACTGCTCTGTTTTCATTGCTTTGTTTTGCTTTGTTTCTTATTTGCAGTCCAATCCAAACCCCCCCCAAAAAAAAAAAAACTGATTTTTGTGACAAATAACACTTCAAGAGTCCTTGTGAGACGACATCCGAGTTGTCGCCCTAAACTACAGTTTTAAAAACCGCTCGTTCTTTTTGGCGCGTGCGCGACAGCGCGACCAAAAATTGGCGCCGTTGCCGGGGACTCTTGTTTGTTATTTTTCGCATTTTGTTTTTTTTTTTCTTTCTTTTCTTTCTTTTATTTTCGTTTTTGTTTTGAATTGGTCTGGCTACTAGGTCTAATTGCCCTGAATTGTGTGATTTTGATCCTGAAATTGAAAGAACACTGCACACACGCCGTAGAGAAATTCGGGCTAGCACTAGTAGTGATTCTAATTCTAAAACCGTTTTTGATAACATGGGTGACCAAAGGACATTAAGACAGCTTGCTGCCCCTGATGTAAATTATAATGGATTATGTATTTCATATCCTGGTGCTGATACTCCTTTTTAATTAAAATCTGGTTTCATTCACTTGTTGCCAAAGTTTAGTGGTCTTGCAGGTGAGGATCCACACAAGCATTTGAAGGAATTCCAGGTCGTCTGCTCCACAACCTTGAGATCAGAGGGAATAACTGAGGATAGCATCAAGCTGAAAGCTTTTCCGTTCTCACTCCAGGGAGATGCAAAGGATTGGCTGTTATATCTTGAGCCAAACTCTATTAACACCTGGAACGATTTGAAGAAGGTTTTCTTAGAGAAATATTTTCCTGCCTCCAGAGCTGCATCAATTAGGAAGGAAATATGTGGCATCAGACAAGGAAATGAGTCGTTGGCTGAATATTGGGAGAGATTCAAGCATTTGGTATCCAGCTGCCCTCAGCATCAGATTTCTGAACAGCTTCTTATCCAGTACTTTTATGAGGGATTGCTGCCGATGGATAGGAATATTTTGGATGCTGCTAGTGGGGGAGCACTTGTTGATAAGACCCCAGCTGCTGCCAAGCAACTAATTGAAAATATATCACTAAACTACCAGCAGTTTACATCCAGGAGAAATTCTGTTGAGACAAGAGGTGTGCATGAGGTCCATAGCTCTTCTTCCATCCAGGCCCTCGAGAATAGAATGGATGAGCTCACTTCTTTTGTAAGGCAATTGGCAATAGATAGGGTTCAGCCTGCAAGGTTATGTGGCATATGCAATTCTCCTGAGCATCCGTATGATACATGCCCCATCCAGAAAGAAGAGTTCGTCAATGAAGCGCCTCAAGCTTATGCAGTAAATCCCTATAATCAAGGAAATAGTCGAACCCAGTCACAGCACTCCGGACCTCTCCACAAATAGGTACCATCCCAATTGGAGGAATCATCCTAACCTTCGGTATGGGAACTCATCCCAACAACAACCGATGACAAAGACACCACGGGAATCCTCCTCAAGTGACCACTTCGCACCTTCCGGACCTTCATTAGAAGACTTGGTCAAGCAATTGATCGTACAAAACCTTCAGTCTCAGCAACGAATGGATGCTAGCATTCAGGCCTTGCAGACACAGATCGGACAGCTTGCCACTTCCATAAATAACATACAGCAAGCTCAAGGATCAAGTCAACTACCTGCACAGACGGTGATGAATCCCAATGCCTCCAATCCTAATGTGAGTGCCATTTCTCTGAGATATGGAAGAGTTGTTGAGGCATCCTCTGAGAAAAATGAAGAAACTGTTGAGGTAACTCCCGAGCCTTCAGTTGATGTTGAAGCTGAGAAAGTGTACATACCACTGATCCCCTTCCCACACAGAGTGCAGAAAAATAAGAAGATTGGTGGTGAAGACAAGGAAAGGGAGATTTTAGATGTGTTCAGAAAGGTAGCTGTGAATATTCCCCTTCTAGATGTGATCAAGCAGGTGCCTAAGTATGCCAAATTTCTGAAGGATCTATGCACCAACAAGAGGAAGTAGAAGAATAATGAGAGAGTTGATTTGGGAAGAAATGTTTCAGCTCTTATCCAGTCTAAGCCTGCACCAGAAAGAGTTGCTGTTTTAGCCCCTACTCAGGCACTACCACAAAAGTGCAAGGATCCGGGCACATTTACTATTCCATGCACTATTGGGGATAGAAAATTTGAAAATTGCATGTTGGATTTGCGAGCCTCCATAAATGTCATGCCTACATCTATTTTCAATAACCTTGATCTTGGTCCCTTGCAGTATACAGGTCTCACCATCCAGTTGGCCAACAGGACCAGTGCCCGCCCCATGGGAATGGTAGAAGATGTGCTAGTACAAGTTGATGAGCTGATTTTCCCTGCTGACTTCTACATCCTAGACATGGCAGGAGAGACAAATTCCAGTAGATCACCAATAATCTTGGGCAGACCATTCATGAAGACAGCTAAGACTAAAATTGATGTTAATGATGGGACCATGTCTATGGAGTTTGGTGATATTGTGGCAAAGTTCAACATCTTTGATGCTATGAAACACCCACTGGAGGAGCACTCAGTTTTCCAATTAGAGTTGCTTTCTGAGATCATTGATGATACCCATGAGGACCTTGTTTATGATTTTCCATTTATTTCTTGGTTTGATGATTTATATTCATGTACTGACTGTACTGACACTAACCCGTGTGTTGTTTGTGCTGAGTTTCTTGATTCAACTTTGCAGGGTGATAGTGATAGTGAGAGTGAAGCTGTCTGTTCAGCAGAAGTCCTTGACATCATGGCTACTCCTAATGTACCATCCGTTGAGCAGCCACCCTCCCTAGAGCTCAAGCCACTTCCTGGGAACCTGAAGTATGCCTACCTGGAGACGAATGAAAAACTTCCAGTCATCATTTCCTCCGGCCTTGACTCTGACCAGGAAGCAAAACTATTGGAGGTTCTGAATAAGCACAAGAAGGCTATTGGGTGGACCTTAGCTGACATTCCATGAATTAGCCCCTCCAGATGTATGCACAGAATTCTATTGGAGGATGGGGCTAAACCAGCAAGGCAGGCCCAAAGGCGGCTAAACCCACTGATTCTGGATGTGGTGAAGAAAGAGGTGACTAAACTTCTGCAAGCAGGTATTATATACCCCATCTCTGACAGTACTTGGGTAAGTCCGGTGCAAGTTGTACCCAAGAAGTCTGGCCTAACTGTGGTAAGAAATGATAATAATGAGCTTGTACCCACTAGAGTCCAGAATAGCTAGCGAGTCTGTATAGATTATAGGAAGTTGAACCAGGCCACCAGAAAGGATCACTTTCCTTTGCCGTTCATAGATCGAGATCTTTGGAACAGCTTGGGTCGGTAAATCTCATTACTTTTTTCTTGATGGCTTTTCCGGGTACTTTCAGATCCATATTGCCCCTGAGGATCAGGAAAAGACCACTTTCACGTACCCCTTCAGCACGTTTGCCTATAGGAGGATGCCATTTGGCCTTTGTAATGCTCCTGGCACTTTCCAAAGATGCATGCTTAGCATTTTTACTGAATTCATTGAAAATTGCATGGAGGTGTTCATGGATAACTTCACTGTATATGGCTCCTCATTTGATGCATGTCTGCATAGTCTGAGTTTAGTTCTAGAAAGATGCATTGAGACTGATCTGATTTTGAACTATGAAAAATGTCACTTTATGGTAGAACAGGAGATTGTTTTGGGTCATGTTATTTCTAAAAAGGGTATTTCCGTAGATCCTTCAAAAATCGATGTGATTTCTTCATTGCCTTATCCATCTTGCGTACGCGAGATCCGTTCTTTTCTTGGCCATGCAGGTTTCTACAGGCGCTTTATTAAGGACTTCAGCAAGATAGCTCTGCCATTGTCAAACCTGCTGAAGAATGATGCCATGTTCCATTTTGATGAAAATTGCAAGAAGGCATTTGACTACCTGAAAAGAGCATTGACCTCTACCCCCGTCATCCAGCCCCCTGACTGGACCCTCCCTTTTGAACTCATGTGTGATGCTTCTAATTTTGCTGTGGGAGCGGTTCTGGCACAAAGGGTGGGCAAGGCTGCCCATGTAATTCATTATGCTTCTAGGACATTAGATGCTGCACAATCCAATTACACCACCACTGAAAAAGAACTGCTAGCTGTTGTGTTTGCACTTGATAAATTTAGGTCATATTTGCTAGGTTCAAAAGTTATTGTTTTCACTGACCATGCAGCTCTGAAGTACCTGTTAAAGAAACCAGAAGCTAAGCCAAGACTGATCCGGTGGATGCTTTTGCTCCAAGAATTCAATGTGGAGATAAAAGACAAGAGTGGAGCTGAAAATTTGGTAGCCGATCACTTGAGCTGAATAGCAAGGGATGAGGATCCTTCTCCCATCCAAGATGATTTTCCTGATGAGCGACTTCTACATCTGTATGGGGTAACACCTTGGTTTGCTGACATTGTTAACTTTCTTATTGCTGGTGTTGTTCCTGCAGGTATAAGTAGATCCAAGTTCCACAAGCTCAAGAGTGATTCAAAGTACTATGTGTGGGATGATCCGTACCTTTGGAAGTTTTGCAGTGATCAGGTTATTCGGAGGTGTGTCCCCGATTATGAGACAGAGTCCATCCTGAACTTCTCTCATGCCTCTCAAGTTGGAGGACACTTTGGACCACAGAGGACGGCAAGAAAAGTCCTGGATTCTGGGTTCTACTGGCCCACAATTTTTAGAGATGCCTATGAGGTCTACAGGAATTGTAAGGAATGTCAAACAACAGGCCCTGCCATCACTCGTAGGAGTGAGATGCCTCAGCAGCCCATGCTTTTTTGTGAGGTTTTTGATGTGTGGGGAATCAACTTTATGGGTCCTTTCCCTGCTTCTTTTGGTTTTCTGTATATTCTTTTGGCTGTTGACTATGTTTCAAAGTGGGTGGAAGCAATCCCCACTAGGACTAACGATGCTAAAGTTGTTTCAAAATTTGTTAGGTCCAACATTTTTTGCAGGTTTGGCATACCTAGGGCTATCATCAGTGACCAGGGCACTCACTTCTGCAACCGAACCATGGAAGCCTTACTCAGGAAATATGGAGTTGTGTATAGAGTTTCCACTGCTTACCATCCCCAGACCGATGGCCGGGCTGAGATATCAAACAGGGAGATCAAGCAGATTCTAGAGAAGATGGTGCATCCGAATAGAAAGGAATGGAGCCGCCGTCTGGAAGACGCACTGTGGGCTCAGAGGACCTCTTTCAAGACGCCAATAGGAATGTCCCCCTTTCGGCTTGTATTTGGTAAGGCATGTCACCTCCCGGTGGAAGTTGAGCACCGTGCATATTGGGCAGTCAAGTGCTGTAACTTGGAAATGAAGAAAGCTGGTGTTGAAAGGAAACTACAGTTGCAGCAACTTGAGGAGCTTAGGCTAGAAGCCTATGAAAGCTCCCGGATTTATAAAGAGAAAACAAAACTTTTTCATGATAGGATGATTGCTAGGAAATATTTTTTTGTGGGCCAGAAAGTCTTACTGTTTAATTCCCGCTTGAAATTGATGGCTGGGAAACTTAGGTCCAAATGGGATGGCCCCTTTGTTGTTACTAACGTTTTTCCTTATGGTGCAGTAGAGATTAAAAGTACAGGTACCAACAAGACCTTCAAGGTTAACGGGCAGAGGCTGAAGCCATTTCATGGTGTGGATGCTGGTGTTCCTGTGGATGCTAATGTTGAGGAGCTCTCCTAGGAAGCTCCCACCTACACTGACACTTGATCAGGGAGTACCCTTTCCTTTCCCTCACTCTGATTTTATAGTTCTGTTGTTCATTGGGGACAATGTATGTTTTAAGTGTGGGGGAGGGAACTAGTTGTAGTTTTGTTTTGTCTTGTTTTTCTTTTAGCTCTTGAATAAATTGTATGAGTCTTTGGTCGGTGAGCTTGATTGATTTTGATCGATTTTGCATAGATTGATTGCATGATTTATGTGATGATTCCTCCTAGGTTGAAAAAAATTTTTGTTTTTGAAAAGTGATCCCCATATGATTGAAAACTGAACTTTGAGATTTTGTTGTGATGGCATGATTTACCATAAGTTTGGGGTGATAGGAAACACACACTAGGGATAGAATCTCTGTCAAACAATTTGCAAAATTGTCCAGGTGAGGATTTGAGCCTCCAACATGTTTTTGACTGTGTGAATCAATTTCAAGTTTCACTTTCCCGAATTTGCTTGAATCTCTTTTTGGTTTGCATATTTATGTGTTTGCTTCAGATGATTTAGGCATTTTATTTGTAAATAACCACTTAGCCTAAATAACCAATTCCTAATGCATGTTCCTTAGTTAGCCCCATTGAGCCTGATTAGCCTGTTAATTCTTGATAACCTAATGTTATGAGCCTAAAATCTGGAAAAAAACCATGTTAACCCGATCTTAGGATTAGGAGAGCATGGACGCTTAGCAAAGAGAATGGTTGCAAGAAACTAAGTTTGGGGTGGCTACAAGGATATGATGTGTTGGTTGGGATTGAGAAAAAAAGAAAAAAATATAATAAAAAGGTTGGAGCCAAAGGCCAAAAGAAAAGTAAAAAAAAAAAAAGTGTAAAAAAATGATAAAAATAAAAGTATCAGAAGAAATGGCTGTAGTCACCCAAGGCAAAAAGATGAATGAGAAAAGGAACTTGAGTGGAATTTCAATGTTTTGAATTGTTTCATGCTTTCTTAGTTCCTAGGGTCTTCAGCCTAGTTCCTTTGTATATCCTACCCTTAGCCAAGCCCCATTACAACCCATAAAAGACCTTTTGATGTTGCATGCATGTTTTCTGTGGGAATCATTTGGAGATGAAAATCAAATTTATGGGAAGTGCTCTTAAAAGTGAAATTGAGTGAAATGCTGTTAGCCTGACACAAACTGAGCGATTGAGTGAACACTAAATGCCCTTGTGAGGAAGGCAGTTGTTTGAATTTGGTGATCTCCCTCTTGTGTGTGACTTGGATCCCCTGCTTAGATCAATGATTGTTTGAATGATTAAATTCTCAAATGTTTAGAATAAATGATTATGGGGATTGCTTTGTTTGAAAGGGGGGACATTGAAGAAAACTGTTTTGATGTATTGCTTGAAAATTGTGCAAGGTTGATTGAATCTTTTAAGCTTGCCAGGTCTTGAGTCTTGTTGATTTTTGAGTTGTAGTTTGCTTGGGGACAAGCAAAGTTTAAGTTTGGGGTATTTTGATAAGCCTCTGACTCATCTAGTTTTATGGCTAGTATGACCAGGGTTTTGTGCAAATTATATCCTATTTTCACCCAAATTAGATTAGGTTGTCCTCAAGCAAGGTTTTGAGTCTCTAAAGTAGTTTTAGGTTAATTTAGCCAGTTTTGAGTCAAATAAAGCACTTATGGCTATTTTGTTGTTTTCAGGTTAAGTTAGAAGTCAAGAGAATAAAGAATCAGGGAAATTTCAAGTCTGGAGGAGTTCGCCTCGCGAGAGTTTTCTCGCCCCGCGAACCTGAAAGCCAGCAGAACGGTAAAAATGTCATCCTCTCTGGTTCGCCCCGCAAACAACACCTCGCCTCGCGACCCTGATAGCTGACTGTTCCAGAGAAATGCAACCCGTTCTGTGTCGCCTCGCGGATACATACCTCGCCTCGCGAGACTGAAGGCCAGAAGCCATGACTGTTCCATTCCTCGCCACGCGAGCAGTACTTCGCCCCGCGAGAAGACCAAACGTTGCTGACTCTTCATTATATTCGCCTCGCGAATGAGGGTTCGCCTCGCGAGTGGGCTAAATTTCTTAATAGTATAAATGGCTGTTCTGGACAGATTGGAAGAACTTTTGCTTCTCCATTGTTTTTACATTTTTCTGTGTGTTTTCGTTTTTCCATGGAGAACTAATTTTCTAGGATTAATCTATTGTAATCTATTTCCACTACACTTGAGATTCTTGTATTTCCTGTTTTGTATGCTTTTCCCTTTTCAATGCCATGCTTTATATTTCTGTTTGCTTAATTCAGGAGTATATTGTGTTGTGTTGATTTATTTTTGGTGATATTATGTTCCTATAATTAATCGCGTTTGCTTAATTCGCATGTGTTTGTTTCGTGTTCGCTTAGTTCACGAAGGGCTTAACCCCGTTTGCTTAATTCGGGAATAGGGACATATATCTGTAGTAGTGGTTTCGCTTGTAAATTGTTGCTACAACCGGGAGGGGATTAGAATCTGCTTAGGGCTTGGAATTGCATAAACTGATGATAGTTGGGAAATTGAGAACAATAGATTAATCGTCTTTAGCTATTTGATAATCTTTTCAACTGCTCTGTTTTGATTGCTCTTTTTTGCTTTGTTTCTTATTTGCAGTCCAATCCACACCCCCCCCCCCCCCCAAAAAAAAAACTGATTTTTGTGACAAATAACACTTCAAGAGTCCTTGTGAGACGACATCCGAGTTGTCGCCCTAAACTACAGTTTTAAAAACCGCTCGTTCTTTTTGGCGCGTGCGCGACAGCGCGACCAATGCACATCAGAATGAGGTACTGAGTTCTATGGTGCACTGAAGCTTTGTTGTGGTGGACAGATGTCAGGTGCTACAGACCTTTCCATAACATGTTCAGTAACCTCAGGTGAAGATGATGGTGTGGTAGCAGTATCATGTGATTGAGCCAAAGGAGTGGACAAAGAGGCAAATCTATTAGTACAAGGCAAAGTAGGAACAGAAGGTACAAGCATAAGGGGAGAGGGAGCAGCAAACACATTAGTGGAAGCAAAGTCAGGATTGCATTTAAAAGGAAAAACATGTTCATCAAACTGTACATGCCTGGAAATATACAATTTCCCTGTGTTAGCTAAGCAGAGATAGCCTTTATGGGCAACACTATATCCAAGGAAAACACATGGTTGGCTTCTATATTGAAACTTGTTTTTGTTATAAGGCCTCAAGTATGGAAAACAACTGCAACCAAAGACTCTTAAAAAGGAGTAATCAGGGGTAATATGAAATAAGGTTTCTAAGGGATTAGCATTGTTGAGAGTAGGAGTGGGTAATCTGTTAATGATGTAGACAGAAGTTTGGAATGCCTCACCCCAGTACTTTAGTGGCATTGAGGCATTTGCAAGGAGAGCAAGTCCAAGTTCAGTGATATGCCTGTGTTTCCTTTCGGCCATACCATTTTGCTCATGTGTGTAAGGGCAACTAAATCGATGGACAATGCCCTGTGAACTGAGGTACTTAGTGATTGGATCATACTCCTTGCCACCATCACTCTGGAAAGCCTTTATCTTTGTGCCAAGTTGGTTTTCAACTAGGGTTTTGAAGTGCATAAAGCAATTAAAGGTTTGGGATTTGTTCTGTAGTAAGTAAATCCAGGTGTACTTGGAGTAGGCATCAATGAAGTGTAGGTAATACCTGCTGCCATTGGTTGATGGCATGGGAGCCGGACCCCAAATGTCTGAGTATATCAATTGAAGGGGTTGATTATACACAGTGGATGAAATAGAAAAAGGAAGCTTATGTGACTTGCCTAAGCAGCAAGCAGTACACAAATTGGGTATTTTATTGCTATCAAAAGGAATTTTACACAGTTTGAGGACATTACAAACAGTTTTAGAGTGAGCATGGCCTAATCTTGCATGCCACAATTTGTATACATCATTAACAGCTACATTATTACAACTATGAATGGAATGACTAGGCTTATTACACTTGGAGAGAAAAGTCGTAGGTTGTAGATGAAAGTTGTCAAAAGCATACAAGCCATTTTTAAGCTTGCCTTCCAGTAGAATTTGATTGGTATCATGAGATTTGACATGGTAGAAATCAGCATGAAATTCAAAATAAACTCGGTTATCTCTTGCAAATTGAGAAACACTTAACAAGTTTTTGGAAACACTAGGAACGTGCAATAAGTTATGTAAGAACAAAGGTTTGATAGTCTTAGGTGGAAATAAGAGAGAGTTACCAGTGTGGTGGATATGAGTGGTATCTCCATCAGCCATCTTGATCCTACCATCACCATTGTACACTGATTTACTGAACACATTTGTTGAGTCTGGAGTGATGTGGTTTGTAGCCCCTAAATCAGGGTACCAGGCTGGATCAAAGACAGTTTCTGGAACTGCCATAAGTGTAGACATGGAGGGACCTGCATCTGTAACTTGTTCTGATATCATGGCTCTACCATTGTGGTTGAAACTGGAGCAATTTTCTAAAGTTTGATTTGAGCCTTGATAGTTTTCATCGAACCTATGCCAACACTGAATTGCTGTGTGGCCATATTTATCACAAAGTTGACACTGTGGCCTGTTGGAGTTGAGTCTATACCTGCCACCTCCTCTATTCATGGATCTGCCTCTTCCTCTATTTCCTCTTGGACTGAATCTTCCTCTGTTCGAATTAAAGATTGTTCCTCTATTACTGATGAGTGTGATTTCACCTCATCTTTGTCTATCATTTCGCATGCATTTTCATGTAGTTTAGGCATATTTTTATTAGATTTTAGGTTAATTTTCCTTTGGAATGGGTAAGGCGGTTTTCGTGGTGTTGTTTTGCAGATATCAAGGGTAAAATGCTCAAGATCAACCATGATGAAGTTTGGATGAAGATGGAGCTTTAAAAGTGAAGAAAATGAGCCAAACAGAGCCCATCACGGCCTAGCCGTGATGCCCATCACGGCCATGATCGAGCAAAACTGAAAAAGAACAAAGGCTGAAGTCAGAGTCTGTCATGGCCCAGCCGTGATAGCCGTCACGGCCTAGCCGTGATAGCCATCACGGCCGTGACCCAAAACCACCACAAGTCAGAGCACATCACGGCCTAGCCGTGATGAAGATCACGGCCATGAAATGGAGGCTCGCGACGCGAAGGATAGCTCGCCACGCGAGCGACTGAAAATTTCCAGAACTGCCAGAAACAGAGACCGTCACGGCCTGCCCGTGATGGCCATCACGGCCTTGACGCGCATTACTTGGATCAGAAGCAACCGAAATAGATCAGATTTTGAGTTAGATTGGGACTCTAACTTCCCAATTTCTATAAATATGGACCAGGCAGATGCAAAGGATCATCTAGATCATCTTAGACTTGTACACACATAGAAAGACTCTAGGCATAAATCTCTCTTCTCCTCCTCTCTTCTCTTTTCTGATTTTTATGATGTTGTCAACCCAGCTTGTCATCTCCATGGCAAGACTGGAGTAGTAGTTTGTTTCTAGGGATTGGGGCTCTGCCCGAGTTTTGTAAATGTTGTTGATTTGATGTAAAATCGTTGTTGATTTCGTTATTGTTTTAGATCTGATTTCTAGTGTGTTAATCACTCATAAATTCGGTGACCGCTTATTTGCGTGACGTAGACGTTCTAAGGAGGAACCTAGCGGTGAACTTAGGATTTCTAGTGTGTTTCACTCGTAAAGTCCGGCGGCCGCTTATCTGCGAGATGCGGATATTCTAAGGAGGAACCTAGCGGTGAACTTAGGTGTCGGATCTATAGAAGTCAGACTTGGGACTGAAATCACGAGAGTTAGAAGTCGTCCCTCGAGGAGCAACGAGTTGTCACGGAACGCAAAGGGTCCAATCTGGGATCGACTACCACGAGAGTAGGGGTCGGGTCAATTGGGCACGGCTTTTGTAACCCGAGAGGGAGCTTAAGCTATCAGAGGATAAACTCGCCTTCAAGGCAATTTCGGTAATCAACAAAGGTAAATCAGATTAGCAACATAAACAGCCTCAAAGGTAACCCAAATCCCTAGGAATCCGTTTAAATCTAAAACCCCATAAACAATTGTTTTCTGTTTGTTTATCTTTTAAATTCAAATTCAAAACCCTTTTCACTCAAAATATAAAAATCCTTTAAAATTGTCCAGATCTAATCGATTCGAAAACCGATTGCGATTCGAGAACACAGTCTCTGTGGGTTCGATATCTTTTATTTCTTGACGGCAGTTCGGTACACTTGCCGGAATCGCAAGCGCGGCGCACAACACACGCGCGACGCACGACACATCAAGTTTTTGGCGCCGTTGCCGGGGACTGTGCCTTTTCGAATTTCAATTTAGTTTTTGAATTGATTTTTCTGGACCTTTTATTTCTTTTCATTTGATTTTTATTTCTAATAAAAAAAAACAAAAAAAAATCTTTCCTTCTAGTGTATCCATCTCTCTGAGTGTTATATGCAAAGATCCCTAAGTCTTGGGAACCTTAGTGAGGTTGATCCAGAAATTGAGAGGACCTTCCATAGACGTAGGAGACTACAAAGAGAGGGAGAAAGGTTGACCCCCATTCCACTCATGGCGAATCAACCGGATACAAAACCTTTGAAGGACTACGCAGCCCCAAATGCGAGAGACTTGCGAACTGGGATTGCAAGGCCAGAGATTGAGGCGGAGAACTATACCATACCACCCATGCTAATCAACATGATTAGGCAACATCAATTCGGAGGATTGCCTTCGGAGGACCCGACCGATCACATACAGACATTCTTAGAGTTCACCGACGCAATCAGGATTAATGGAGCCTCGGTCGATGTTGTGCGTTTGAGACTGTTCCCCTCATCTCTCACTGGAAAGGCGAAGGCCTGGCTAAAGCAAATCCCCGCTAACACCTTGACTACTTGGGACCAACTGGAGCAGGCGTTCTTGGAGAAATTCTTCCCTCCATCCAAGACGGCCTACATAAGAACCCAGATCACCGGCTTCTTCCAGAAAGACGGAGAATCATTGTCGGAAGCTTGGGATCGTTACAAGGGACTGCTGGAGTCTTGCCCGCACCATGGACTCGAAAGGTGGTTAACAGCGCACACCTTCTATAACGGATTGGATTACTCTTCGAATGTGTCACTTGATTCTGCAGCAGGTGGAGCATTTATGAATAGGCCTCTCACTGAGGCATTCAACATCATCGAGAATGTCGCCACCAACTACCACCAATGGGGATCCGAAAGAGGTAATAACCCGAACAAGATTTCGGGGGGTAAGTTTGAAGTAAGTAGCATTGATCTGATTATGTCTAAATTTGACTCACTAAATAAACGATTAGATAAGATTGAAAGAGCTAATGTGAGTGCAATAGGTGCTACTAACTCTATTTGTGAGATTTGTGGAATGCAGGGACATGACATGATGGAATGCCCTCGTGGTATCGCTCATGGATCCGGCGCTTCGGGTGAGCAAGTGAACTCTTGTCACAACTTCTACGACACGAACCCGAAGCTGCCCAACTATTCTCCCCCAAATCCCTACAACCAAAGGAAGAACAACCCTTACCTCTCCTACGGCAACTACAGCAACACGCTCAACCATGAGTTCCAAGAGGGCCAAGGTAATAAGAGAGCCGCACCGGGGTATCCTCAGGTTCAAAAATCTAAGCTCGAGTCTCTTATGGAAAACTTTGTTGCCACCCAAACTCAGCAGAATGAGGCAATAAAGGAGCTAGCATCTAAGGTAGACAACTTAGCCGCTCATAGCAAGATGCTAGAAACCCAAATTGCTGAACAAGCCAGCACGTACTCGAGACCTAAGGGTACATTCCCGGGGCAACCCGAAGTAAATCCCATTGAGCATTGCAATGCCATACACTCAAAGGATAATAAGCTTGGGGTGGAGGTAGCTGAAATGGACGTGGAACCGGAGGAGGACACGAGCGAAAAGGAAGAGCCAGAACCGAAATACGTCCCTCCACCACCGTACCAACCCCCGATACCTTTCCCACAAAGGTTGGTCAGGAAAAAGTAAGTAGATGTAGAGACTAAAATGCCTACTAAACTGAAAGACCCAGGTAGTTTCTCCATCTCTTGCTCGATTGAACAAGTGCAAATTGACCAAGCCTTATGTGACCTAGGGGCTAGTGCGAGCTTGATGCCCCTCACTATCATGGAAAGGTTGGAAAGTAAAGAGTTGAGACCATTCAAATTCTCCTTACAATTTGCGGATGGCTCAACTAGAACTCCTCTAGGCATACTAGAGAATGTTCCTGTAAAGGTAGGGAAATTCTTCATCCCTACCGACTTCCTGGTATTGGACATGAAAGGGAATTCCGAATTCCCCATCATTTTAGGAAGGCCATTCTTGGCAACCGCTGGGGCAGTGATAGATGTAAGGAATGGTAAACTCTCTCTAAATGTAGAGGAATGTAGGGTAAATTTTCAATTGACTAACTCTTATAACAACCCTCCTTTTGAGAGCCATGTGTGCAGAATTGATGTAACGTCCCCAGCGGTAGAGAAAGAACTTAGCATGGAAGCAACACCAAAGATATGCATAGTTGATGATGCACCCAGCAGTGGTGAAGTTGGAATTGCTGTCCATGCGGAAACAAAACTTCCGCCGGAAGGAAGGAAGGCTAGGAAGCTCCGAGAGAAAAGAGCAAAGCGGAAGCGTTATTGGCCGTATGAGCAGAATCGGCTATTTGAAGGAGTTCCGTGGAAGAGAAGTGTTCCGGCACATCTATGCCCAGCCGACCCCGGTTGATTGAAGGAATTTTGGTCAAGCTTAGGACCGTAAATAAGCGCTTCTTGGGAGGCAACCCAAGTTTTCTTTCCCTTTTTCCTTTTGTTTTGATTTAACCTCTTGAATAATTTGAGAAGATCAAGAGGGAAAAATATCATTAATAGGTTTATCTAGTGTTTTCAGGTTGAGAAGGGAAGAAGAGCAGAAAAAAAAAAAGTCAGAAGCCATCACGCCCTGGCCGTGACAGTGGTCACGGCCGTGATGAACTATACAAGAGCACCAGAAAGGATCATGGCCTAGCCGTGACAACCATCACGGGCATGATGAGTAGGATGCCCAGACCAGAATTGATCACGGCCTGCCCGTGATGAGACTCACGGCCGTGATGCTATTTCCACCCAAGTTTTGACTGGAATGTGAGCTAACACCCGCTACCACCTCGGTAAGTTGTTCCAATTTTTCTCCTCTCTCCGACTTGATTATTTACATTGGAGACAATGTAAGTAATCAAGCTTGGGGTAGAGGTATTTTTGCATTATTTTTGCATTTGCATTGTTGCATTCATATTGCATTCACATAGGCATAGTTTGGTATGATCACATTCTCTAGATTGCCCCTCACTTAGAATATGCATCCAATTGTGAGAACTTGGTGCCAAATGAATTGAGATAGTGAATTTTTGAACCCAATTTTTTATTCTTGTGACATGGCCAAAAATAAAAATTCTTGAGATAAACTTTTGATAGTTGATAATTAGCATGTGGTTCCTTAGATTTGTGTTCCTCACTGATTTTTGAACTACTAAATGTAAGATTTTGAGCCAAAAAGGGGTATTCACTAAATCTACCCCAATCCTTGTGATAAAGTGTTGTAATTCCTCTTGGACTGTATTTTCTAGAACTTGACTTGAAACCATTTCGAAACTTAAAAATTTTTTGGAAATGATTGAGGCACTAGGTATTTTTCCGGCCTCCCGAGCTTTGAATGTTTAAATGCTACCCCTTAGTTGCCCAATTTTGAGCCTAAAAGAAAAAAAAAATACTTTTCTTGGTACCTTGAATTACTTTGATAAATAATGCTTGGTATGGCACCTTTTAAAGTATTACAAAAAGGGCAAAATGGTAGTTGAAAAAAGTAAGGGATGAAAGAGCTAGAAAATAATTTCTCTTGAGCTATAAATCTCCCATTCTCCAAACAAATAAAATGAAATAAACAAAAAAGTAATGGAGAAGGGGATGACAAAAGAAAGTGAGAAATATATATATATAAAAAAAAAGAGAGAGAAAGAAGAAAGAAAGGTGGAGAAGTGAATCAAAGCCCAAAAAAAAGGGGGTATTTTAGAAGGTGTCATGCTTTGCAATGTTTGGTAATTTGTTTAGCCTTCTTGAATTTCCCTTCTCTTGATTTTCCCACCTAACAATAAATCCCATGGCCACATTACAACCAAAATAAAAGACCTCTTGATTCTTATGTGTTTTCATTAATAAAGTAGAGATTTGGTTAATAGTCAAGCCTATGGTAGAGTACTTTCCTTGAGGAAACTGAGCGAATTGTCATATACCCTAAAATACTTGAGTGAGGTGAGATGAGTGCCCAAATCAGTGAGAATATGAACTTGAAGAACCTAAGCTTCTAATTGGACTTGAAATTGACTGTCTCTTAAGTGCTTATTGAATATGCCTATCACTTGGATTAGCTTCTAGGGTTCTTGGTTCACTATCCATGCTTTGATTGATTTATCTTATGGCCTGAGTAATTGCTTAAGGACAAGCAAAGTTTTAAGCTTGGGGTGATTTGATGAGTGTGATTTCACCTCATCTTTGTCTATCATTTCGCATGCATTTTCATGTAGTTTAGGCATATTTTTATTAGATTTTAGGTTAATTTTATTTTGGAATGGGTAAAGCGGTTTTCGTGGTGTTGTTTTGCAGATATCAAGGGTAAAATGCTCAAGATCAACCATGATGAAGTTTGGATGAAGATGGTGCTTTAAAAGTGAAGAAAATGAGCCAAACAGAGCCCATCACGGCCTAGCCGTGATGCCCATCACGGCCATGATCGAGCAAAACTGAAAAAGAACAAAGGCTGAAGTCAGAGTCTGTCACGGCCTAGCCGTGATAGCCATCACGGCCGTGACCCAAAACCACCACAAGTCAGAGCACATCACGACCTAGCCGTGATGAAGATCACGGCCATGAAATGGAGGCTCGCGACGCGAAGGATAGCTCGCCACGCGAGCGACTGAAAATTTCCAGAACTGCCAGAAACAGAGACCGTCACGGCCTGCCCGTGATGGCCATCACGGCCGTGATGTGCATTACTTGGATCAGAAGCAACCGAAATAGATCAGATTTTGAGTTAGATTGGGACTCTAACTTCCCAATTTCTATAAATATGGACCAGGCAGATGCAAAGGATCATCTAGATCATCTTAGACTTGTACACACATAGAAGGACTCTAGGCATAAATCTCTCTTCTCCTCCTCTCTTCTCTTTTCTAATTTTTATGATGTTGTCAACCCAGCTTGTCATCTCTATGGCAAGACTGGAGTAGTAGTTTGTTTCTAGGGATTGGGGCTCTGCCCGAGTTTTGTAAATGTTGTTGATTTGATGTAAAATCGTTGTTGATTTCGTTATTGTTTTAGATCTGATTTCTAGTGTGTTAATCACTCGTAAATTCGGTGACCGCTTATTTGCGTGACGTAGACGTTCTAAGGAGGAACCTAGCGGTGAACTTAGGATTTCTAGTGTGTTTCACTCGTAAAGTCCGGCGGCCGCTTATCTGTGAGATGCGGATATTCTAAGGAGGAACCTAGCGGTGAACTTAGGTGTCGGATCTATAGAAGTCAGACTTGGGACTGAAATCACGAGAGTTAGAAGCCGTCCCTCGAGGAGCAACGAGTTGTCACGGAACGCAAAGGGTCCAATCTGGGATCGACTACCACGAGAGTAGGGGTCGGGTCAATTGGGCACGGCTTTTGTAACCCGAGAGGGAGCTTAAGCTATCAGAGGATAAACTCGCCTTCAAGGCAATTTCGGTAATCAACAAAGGTAAATCAGATTAGCAACATAAACAGCCTCAAAGGTAACCCAAATCCCTAGGAATCCGTTTAAATCTAAAACCCCATAAACAATTGTTTTCTGTTTGTTTATCTTTTAAATTCAAATTCAAAACCCTTTTCACTCAAAATATAAAAATCCTTTAAAATTGTCCAGATATAATCGATTCGAAAACCGATTGCGATTCGAGAACACAGTCTCTGTGGGTTCGATATCTTTTATTACTTGACGGCAGTCCGGTACACTTGCCGGAATCGCAAGCGCGGCGCGCAACACACGCGCGACGCACGACACATCAATTACCTGAAGGCATCAGGTTTCTTGTGCTTTTCAATTCTTTCTTCAATTGCCATCAGTAGTGCCTCAATTTCTTGAATTGTATAAGGATCAGTTCTAGACAGAATCGAAGCTACTATAGAATCATACTCATCAGGAAGTCCATCAAGAATAACTTGTATATGCTCATCATCATCAATCGGTGAACCAACTGCAGCTAGTGTGTCCACTATTTTCTTTATTGCAAGCAGATATTCATTGAGACTTCCTGTTTTCTTAACATTCTTGAGCTGAATTTTGAGTTTGCTTACCTTTGCCCTAGTTTGATAAGAGAAGAACACTACAATATTTTTCCAGATCTAATATGCATAATCGCATCCTACCATCCTTGTATGCAGATTGGGAGACATTGAAGCCAATAGCCAAGTGAGGATCAATTGATCTTGCTGCTCCCAATTTTCGTAGTCAACATTGATTTTCCCCAAGATTTCATCTTCATTATTGCTGAATTTCTTTGGCATTCCTCCTTTTTGTGCCTCTGTGACACATTGTCGCACGCGCGTAAAAAAGAACGAGTGGTTTACAAAAACTGTAGCTAGGGCGCGACAACTTGGGTATCGTCTCTCAAGGACTCTTGGATTGTTATTAACCTTAAAATCAGTTTCTTTTTGTTGGGGGGGGGGGGGGGGGGGGAGTTGTGATTGAAAGATTCAATTAAAAGAAAACAACGCAATTAAGAAATAAGTGATTATCAATAATTAAAACGATTAATCTACTGTTCTCGGTTTCCCACTATCATCGGTTCATATAAATTTCATGCCCTAAGCGGATTCTAATCCCTTTTCGATTGTAGCAACAATTAACAAGCGAAATTGACGCTACGAGATATATGTTCCCAATTCCCGAATTAAGCAAACGGGTTGAAGCACTCGTGAATTAAGCAAACGCGATTAGGTATAGAAACATAGAATCATCGAAATAAATCAATACTTATTCTATACAATCCTGAATTAAGCAAACAGAACAAATAGCATAGTATTGAAAGGAAGAAGCAAATTGATCTGGGAATTACAGAACCTCAAGTGTCGGCAGCAACCGATTACAGCAGACTAATCTCCGGGGATTAGTTCTCCATCACAAGATGACAAAAACCTAAGAAAATAATCTGTAAACAGTAAAAATTGGATCTCTTCTGTGTCTGCTGTGCTCCTGTTTTATAGAGTGGCCGCGCGTCACGGCCGTGATGGCCGTGACCAATTCTGCCAAGGGCGCGCATTCAAATTCTGGTCCGTCACGGCCGTGATGCTTATCAAGGCCAGGCCGTGATCGCTTCTGTCCATGGGTGCTGATCTGTCACGGCCATGACCTTCATCACGGCTAGGCCGTGATCAATTCTGACTTCCTGGGTCTCCTCATCACGCCTGTGATGGGTGTCACGGCTGGGTCGTGATGCTTTCTGACTTTCATGATCTTCTCATCACGCCCGTGATGCTTATCACGGCTGGGCCGTGATCCTTTCTGATTTTCATGGGTAGCTCATCACGGTCGTGACCAGTGTCACGGCCTGGCCGTGATGGTTTCTGCTTCAGGTGTCCTTCCCTTTTTGCTCCTTTTTATTAACCTGAAAACATGAAATAGCAGTAAATGCTTTATTTGACTCAAAATCAACTAAAATACCCTAAAACTACTTAAGAGACTCAAAATGTTGCTGAGGACAATTAAATCCAAATTTGGGCGAAAATGAGACTAAACTCGAATAAAACCATGGTCTTACTAGTCATAAAACTAGTCGAGCCAGAGGCTTATCAAAATGCCCCAAACTTAAACTTTGCTTGTCCCCAAGCAAACTAAAACTCAAAAAGACTAAACTTTGGCAAGCTTAAAAGATTCAATCAATTTCGCACAATTTTCATGCAATCTTAACAAAACAATTTTTCTTCGATGTTTTCCACCTATGCAATAATGTAATCCCCACATTCATTTACTTTGAACAATTGAAAATTCCATCATTCATGCAATCATTAATCTAAGTTGAGGATCCAAGTTACAAACAAAAGGGAGATCACAAATTTCAAACAATTGCCTTCCTCACAAGGGCATTTAATATTTCACTCATTCGCTCAATTTGTCTAGGCTATCAACTTTTCACTCAAGTTCACATTTCAAGAGCACTTCCCATGAATTTGATCTTCATCTCAAACAAGGTTCCCACGAAAACATGCATGCAATATCAAAATGTCTTTTAAAGGTTGTAATGGGGCCTGGCTAAAGGTAGGATATTCAAAGGTACTAGGCTTAAACCCCTAGGAACTAAGAGAGCATGAGCATTTTGACACATTGAACTTCCACTCAAATTCCTTTTTCCATTTCTCTTTTTGCTTTGGGTGACAATAGCCTTTTTCTTCCAATACCCTTTTTTGACATTTTTGTGCTTTTTTTTTTTTTTGCCTTTGGCTCCAACCTTTATTTTTTCTTTTTCTCAACCCAAAATACATATCGTATCCTTGTAGCCACCCCAAACTTACTTTCTTACAACCCTTATCTTGCTAAGCTTCCATGCTCTCCTAATCCTAAGATTGGGTTAACATGGTTTTTCCAGATTTTCGGCTTGTAATATAGGGTCATCAAGAAGCAATAGGCTAATTAGGCTCAATGTGGCTAACTAGGGAACATGCATTAGGGATGGTTCTTTTAGGCCAAGTAGTTAATTCAAAGAAAATTGCCTAAATCATTTGATGCAACACATAAGCATGCAAACCATGAAGAGATTCAAGCAAATCCGGGAAAGTGAAACTTGAAAGTGATTCACACAATTAAAAACATGTTGGAGGCTCAAATCCTCACCTGGACATTTTTCGCAAATTGTTTGACCGAGATTCAATCCCTAGTGTGTGCATCCCTTCACCCCAAACTTATCATAAATCATGCAGTCACAATAGAATATCTCAAAGTTCAATTTTCAATTTTTCACATGGGGATCAAATTTCAATTTCAAAACCTAGGGGGAAATCATCAGCAGTCAACACATATCATGCAATCCATCTATGCAAAATTTGATTAGAATCTAACAAGCTCACCGACACAAGACTCAACACACATACGACTCAAAGCAACACAAACAAAACAAAAACAAACAATTGGTTCCCTCCCGCACACTTAAGACATACATTGTCCTCAATGAAAGAACATAGATATAAGACAAGAGTGAGGGAAAGGAGAAGGTGCTCCATGATCAAGTTGTAGTGTAGGTGGGCTCTCCCAAAGAGAGCTCTTCAACGGTTGCATCTTCAGGCACTGAGCTCTGATGGAATAGCTTCAAGCGCTGCCCGTTAACCTTAAAGACCTTGTTGCTACCTGCACTTTTTATCTCTACTGCACCATGAGGGAAAACATTAGTGACAACAAATGGGCCAATCCACTTGGATCGAAGTTTCCCAGCCATCACTTTCAGGCGGGAGTTAAACAATAGAACCTGTTGGCCACAGAGAATTCCTTCCTAGAAATCATTTGATCATGGAAATGCTTAGTTTTCTCTTTGTAGATTCGAGAGCTTTCATAGGCTTCTAGCCTAAGCTCTTCAAGCTGCTGTAATTGGAGTTTTCTCTCAATGCCTGCTTTTTGCATTTCCAAATTACAGCTTCTGACCGCCCAATAAGCAAGGTGCTCAATTTCTACAGGAAGGTGACATGCCTTACCGAACACAAGTCTAGAGGGAGACATCCCTATTGGTGTCTTGAAGGCTGTTCTTTGAGCCCAAAGTGCGTCTTCTAGATGGCGGCTCCAGTCTTTCCTATTTGGCTGCACCACTTTCTCTAAGATCTGTTTGATCTCTCTGTTTGAGATCTCAGCCTGCCCATTAGTCTGGGGATGATATGCAGTGGAGACCCTGTGCACAACTCCATACTTCCAGAGTAAAGCTTCCATGATGCGGTTGCAGAAATGAGTGCCTTGGTCACTTATGATAGCCCGAGGTATGCCGAACCTGCAGAAAATATTGGACCTGACAAAATTTGCAACAACTCTAGAATCATTAGTCCTAATGGGGACAACTTCCACCCACTTTGAAACATAATCAACAGCAAGCAGAATATAGAGAAAACCAAAAGATGCAGGGAAAGGACCCATAAAGTCAATTCCCCACTCATCAAACACCTCACAGAAAAGTATAGGTTGTTGAGGCATTTCACTCTTACGAGTGATGGCTGTACCTGCTGTCTGACAGTCTCTACAAGTGCGGTAAACCTCATAAGCATCTTTAAAAATGGTGGGCCAGTAAAAACCTGAATCCAGGATTTTTCTTGCAGTCCTCTGTGGCCCAAAGTGTCCCCCTACTTGAGAAGCATGAGAAAAATGCAAAATAGATTCAATCTCATAGTCGAGGACACATCTCCTAGTTACCTGATCATTGCCAAATTTCCAAAGATATGGATCATCCCAAACATAATATTTGGCATCACTCTTGAGTTTGTGAATTTGTGACCTAGTTGCACCTGTCAGAAAAACACCAGCAACAAGGTAATTAACAATATCAGCAAACCAAGGAGTTACCCCGTGTAACTGTAAGAGCTGCTAATCAGGAAAGTCATCCTGAATGGGGGAAGGATCCTCACCCCTCTCTATTCTGCTCAAGTGATCAGCCACCAAATTATCAGCTCCACTCTTATCCTTTATCTCCACACTAAACTCTTGGAGCAACAACATCCACCGAATCAATCTCGGCTTCGCTTCTGGTTTCTTCAACAAGTACTTCAAAGCTGCATGGTCAGTAAAAACAACAACCTTGGACCCTAGCAAATACGATCTGAATTTATCAAGAGCAAAAACAATAGCTAGAAGTTCCTTTTCAGTAGTGGTGTAATTAGCCTGTGCAGCATCTAAAGTCCTAGAAGCATAATAAATCACATGGGAAGCCCTTCCCACCCTTTGTGCAAGGACCGCCCCCACAGCATAGTTAGAGGCATCACACATAATCTCAAAAGGGAGGGTCCAGTCAGGAGGCTGGATGATGGGAGTGGAGGTCAAAGCCTTCTTCAAGAAATCGAACGCCTTCTTGCAGTTGTCATCAAAGTTGAAAATGGCGTCATTCTTCAACAAGTTTGATAGAGGAAGAGCTATCTTGCTGAAATCCTTTATGAAGCGCCTGTAAAAACCTGCATGACCAAGAAAAGAACGAATCTCGCGAACGTAAGATGGGTAAGGCAGTGTAGAAATCACATCAATCTTAGCAGGATCTACTGAAATACCCTTTTCAGAAATTATATGCCCCAAAACAATCCGCTGTTCAACCATAAAATGGCATTTTTCATAGTTCAAAACAAGGTCAGTTTCAATGCATCTTTCCAAAACCAGATTCAAACAATGCAAGCATGCATCAAATGAGGAACCATAAACAGGAAAGTCATCCATGAACACTTCCATGAAATTCTCAATATACTCAGTGAAAATACTAATCATGCATCTCTGGAATGTGCCGGGAGCATTGCAAAGACCAAATGGCATCCTCCTGTAAGCAAAAGTGTCGAAAGGGCACGTGAAGGTTGTCTTCTCTTGATCCTCTGGTGCAATGTGGATCTGGAAGTAACCTGAAAAACCATCAAGAAAGCAATAGTGTGATTTACCAGCTAGCCGTTCAAGCATCTGATTGATGAACGGCAAAGGAAAGTGATCCTTTCTAGTAGCCTGGTTCAATCTCCTGTAATCAATGCAAACTCTCCAGCTATTCTGAACTCTAGTGGGAACAAGTTCATCATTTTCATTTTTCACCACTGTGAGTCCAGATTTCTTAGGTACAACTTGCACTGGGCTCACCCAATTACTGTCAGAGATAGGGTATATGATGCCCGCATGCAAGAGTTTTGTCACCTCCTTCTTCACAACATCAAGAATCAACGGGTTAAGCCGCCTTTGGGGTTGCCTAACTATTTTGGCCCCATCCTCCAACAAAATCCTATGCATACACCTGGAGGAGAGGCTAATGCCTGGTATGTCGGTCAAGGTCCACCCAATTGCCTTCTTATGCTTCTTCAAAACCTCCAAGAGCTTAGTTTCCTGGTCAGAATCAAGGCTAGAGGAAATTATAACTGGAAGTTTTTCATTCCTCTCCAAATAAGCATACTTCAGATTTTCAGGAAGTGGCTTAAGATCTAGGGAGGGTGGCTGCTCAATGGATGGTATGTTTGGGGCAGCCGTGCTGTCAAGAACTTCAGCTGAACAAACAGCTTCACTTACACTGTCACCCTGCAAGGTAGCATCAATCTCAGCACAAACAGCACAAGGGTTAGTGTTAGTACAATCAGCACATGAATAAACATCATCAAAACCAGAAATAGATGGAAAATCAGCAACCAAGTCATCATAAGTGTCATCAACAATTTCAGAGAGCAACTCTATTTGAAAGACAGAGTGCTCTTCCAAGGGATGCTTCATAGCATCGAAAATGTTGAATTTTGCAACAATGTCACCAAATTCCATGGACATGGTTCCATCATCGACATCAATCTTTGTCTTCGCCGTCTTCATGAATGGTCTGCCCAGAATGATCGGTGATCTGCTTGAATTTGTTTCCCCCGCCATGTCCAGGATGTAAAAGTCAGCAGGGAAAATCAAGTCATTAACTTGTACCAGCACATCTTCTACCACTCCAATGGGGCGAGCATTGGTCCTGTTTGCCAACTGAATAATAAGACCTGTATGTTGCAAAGGACCAAGATCAAGATTGTTGAAAACAGAAGTGGGCATGACATTAATAGAAGCTCCTAAATCCAACATGCAATTGTCGAATTTACTGTCCCCAATGGTGCATGGAATAGCAAAAGTTCCTGGATCCTTGCATTTCTGTGGCATTGCCTGAGTGAGGGCTGAAACAGTAACCCTTTCAGGTGCAGGCTTAGGCTGAATGAGGGCTGAAACATTTCGCCCTAAATTGACTCTCTCATTGCCCTTCAACCTCCTCTTGTGTGTGCACAAATCCTTCAGAAACTTTGCATATTTCGGAACCTTCTTAATCGCATCAAGGAGCGGAATGTTCACTGCCACCTTTCTGAATACATCCAGAATCTCTCTTTGTCTCCCTCATCAATCTTCTTACTTTTCAGCACTCTTTGTGGGAAGGGGATTGGTGGCACATACTCTTTCTCAGCTTCAACAACAGGAGGTTCAGGTATTACCTCAACAACTGTATCCTTTTCAGGGGCTGGTTCTGCAACTTTTCCGGATCTAAAAGTCATTGCACTTACATTAGGATTTGGGACATTAGGATTCACTACTGGTTGAGCAGGTATTTGGTTCGATCCTTGAGCTTGCTGCATGGCATTCATCGAAGTGGCAAGCTGTCCAATCTATGTTTGCAAAGCATGAATACTAGAATCCGTTCGCTGCTGAAACTGGAGATTTTGTTCAGCCATTTGCTTGACAAAGTCCTCTAGTGAAGGTCCGGCAGGTGCAGAGGTGGTCACTTGGGGTGGATTCTGTGGTGGTAACATCAGCTGATGTTGTTGTGTGGATGAGTTTCCATACCGAAGGTTCGGATGGTTCCTCCAGTTGGGGTGGTACTTATTAGTGGAGAGGTCAAGGATGGTGTACCTGTTCTGATTGTTGCCTTGATTGTAAAGATTGGCTGCATATGCTTGAGGTAAATCAGTGACCGACTCGTCTTTCAGAATAGGGCATGCATCGGACAGGTGCTCAGGAGAAGTACAAATACCACACACCCTTGTCGTTTGAACTTTATCCACTGCCAACTGTTTCACTAGAGAAGTAAGCTCATCAATTCTGGTTTCAAGGGCCTTGTTGGAAGAAGAACCATGGATCTCATTCACACCCCTTGCTTCGACAGAATTGCTTCTAGTTGTGAACTGCTTGGAGTTGAGTGACATGTTTTCAATCAATTGCTTGGCAGCAGTTGGAGTCTTATCAAAAAGTACTCCCCTATTAGCAGCATCCAAAATGTTTCTATCCATCGGTAGCAACCCCTCATAAAAGTACTGGATAAGCAGCTGCTCGAAAATCTGGTGTTGAGGGCAACTGGATACCAACTTCTTGAATCTCTCCCAGTACTCAGCCAATGATTAATTGCCCTGTCTAATACCGCATATCTCCTTCCTGATTGATGCAGCTTTGGAGGCAGGGAAGTATCTCTCTAGGAAGACCTTCTTCAAATCGTTCCAGGTTGAAACAGAATTTCGCTCAAGGTAGTATAACCAATCCTTCGCAGCACCTTGAAGCTAGAATGGGAAGGCTCTCATCTTGATACGGTCTTCTGTTATTCCTTCCGGTCTCAAAGGTGTAGAGCAGATAACCTGGAATTCCTTCAGATGCTTGTGCGAATCCTCACCTGCAACACCACTAAACCTTGGCAACAAGTGTATTAAACCAGATTTTAGTTCAAAAGGAGCAACAACGTCAACATATTCAATACACAAACCATTATAATTAACATCAGGAGCAGCAAGCTGTCTTAATGTTGTTTGATCAGCCATGTTATCAAAAGCAAGTACAGAGTCATAATCACTACTGGTTGGTGAACTAGTGCTAGCCCGAATTGCTCTACGGCGTGCTTGCAAATTTCTTCCAATTTCAGGATCAAATTCAAACAAATCAGAGCAACCAGACCTAGTAGCCAGAACTAATTCAGAAATTAATCAGCAAATCCGTTAATAACAACAAGAGTCCCCGGCAACGGTGCCAATTTTGACACGCTGTCGCACGCGCGTCAAAAAGAACGAGTGGTTTACAAAAACTGCAGCTAGGGCGTGACAACTCGGGTATCGTCTCTTAAGGACTCTTGGATTGTTATTAACCTTAAAATCAGTTTTTTTTTGGGGGGGGGGGGGGGGGGTGGTGAGATTGAAAGATTCAATTAAAAGAAAACAACGCAATTAAGAAATAAGTGATTATCAATAATTAAAACGATTAATCTACTGTTCTCGGTTTCCCACTATCATCGGTTCATATAAATTCCAAGCCCTAAGCGGATTCTAATCCATTTTCGATTGTAACAACAATTAACAAGCGAAATTGACACTACGAGATATATGTTCCCAATTCCCGAATTAAGCAAACGGGTTGAAGCACTCGTGAATTAAGCAAACACGATTGAACACACGCGAATTAAGCAAGCGCGATTAGGTATAGGAACATAGAATCATCGAAATAAATCAATACTTATTCTATACAATCATGAATTAAGCAAACAGAACAAATAGCATAGTATTGAAAGGAAGAAGCAAATTGATCCGGGAATTACAGAACCTCAAGTGTCGTGTGAGCTCTCGGGATTAGTTCTGCATCACAAGATGACAAAAACCTAAGAAAATAATCTATAAACAGAAAATTGGATCTCTTCTTTCATGTTTCTTCCGCGCTTTTTATAGAGTGGTCGCGCTCACTGTGTTGTGACCTCGGTTCGCCAAGGGAGCGTTCAAATTCTGGTCCGGTCGCGTCGGTGATGCTTATCACGGCCAGGACATGATCGCTGTTCGGGGGTGTTGATCTTGCTCGTAGCTGTGACCTTCATCACGCCTAGGCCATGATCAATTTTGACTTCCTAGGTCTCCTCATCACGCCTGTGATGGGTGTCACTGGTGATGCTTTCTCGACTTTCATGATTTTCTCTTCATGCCCGTGATGCTTATCACTGTTTGGTCGTGATCCTTTCGACTTTCATGGGTAGCTCATCACGGGCGGGGTCTCGTCCTTTTTGGCGCGTCTGTGTCCTTCCCTTTTTGCTCTTTTTTATTAACATGAAAACATGAAATAGCAGTAAATGTTTTATTTGACTCAAAATCAACTAAAATACCCTAAAACTACTTAAGAGACTCAAAATGTTGCTTGAGGACAATTAAATCCAAATTTGGGCGAAAATGAGATTAAACTCGAATAAAACCATGGTCTTACTAGTCATAAAACTAGTTGAGCCAGAGGCTTATCACTCTGAGATGAACTTTTAAAGTTTGAAACCCTTTATTGTGCCAAGCGCTTGTTGTTTCCAAGTGAGAAAATTCTCATCATCTAGTTTGATCGAAACTGGTGTGGTTAATGGTTGCATAACTAGATGTGATGCCATTGAAGATTGTGAGCTCGAATTTGCCATGGAGGATCGAGCTCTGATACCATAAAGGTATCAGAGTGCATCACTTGAAAGAAAGAAAATAGAATCAAGAATGGAATGAGATTGTGTAAAATGTATTAACCACTTTTCATTTCTGTTACACAGTGTATAGCTTAGTATTTATAGATATATTAGAGCATAAATAACTTCAACAGATTGTTCAACCAACTCTAACTGAATCTAACGGTTTTACAACTAACTTCCCTTTACACATGATATGGGTTGTTCATTTTCATGACTATGAAAGGTTACAAGCCTTTATTGTGTCACCCGAGTCAGAAGCTCGGGAGCAACCAACTCAGCTGGTTGGTGGTGTCTCTTGACAGTTACTGGTAAATTTATGTTAGTTACTATTAGTTAGTTAGTATCTAGTGTAGCTATCACATACTTTCAGGATCACATCATTGCATCATGCAATCAATCACCCCTAACATATAAATTTCTATAAGCATTGTTTCTTGATGATCAATGAGAATAGCTCTTGCTTCTTTCATTTTCTCAGTGTTCAATTGATAGTGTGATTTCACATCATATTTCATGTACATTTTTGCATGCATTTTCATATAGTTTAGGCATATTTAAATTGATTTTTATTAGTTTTTACCTTGGAACGGGTAAGGCGGTTTCGTGGTGTTGTTTTGCAGGAATTAAGGGTAAAATGCTCAAGATTGACCATGATGGAGTTTGGATGAAGATAGAGCTTGAAAAGTGAAGAAAATGAGCCAAGCAAAGCCCATCACGGCCTAGCCGTGGTGACCATCACGGCCTAGCCGTGGTGACCATCACGGCCATGATCAAGCAAAACTGGAAAGAAAGAAGCCTGAAGTCAGAATTGGTCACGACCGTGACATGTTAGTTGAACCAGACAGAACCGATCACGACCTAGCCGTGATGAGTGTCACGGTCATGACAGACCAAAATTTGAAAGCACGGCCAAGGCAGAACACGTCACGGCCTGGCCATGATGGTCATCACGGCCGTGACGCGCGCCCAATCTATAAATAGGAGCGCAGAACAGAGTCCAGAGAGATAGCACAAGGATTTTTTCACCCTAGGAGGACTTTTACCCTAGGAGACTTGGGACACAGAAGGAGGCCGTTCTCTCTGAGCCAAGGGGCTGCTGTGACTGCTGAGGATTCTTCATGGAGATCTCTTCATCTTTTCTCTCTTTCTCTTTTGTAGTTTCCTTTATCATGAGTAGCTAAATTCCCTTTTTGTTTGGATTAGATGTAGCTAAACCAAATATCATGTATTTGCCTTGATGTATTAATCTATGTTTATGCCTTCTTATTAGTGTTTGATTCCTTTGCTTAATGCTTTTTGTGGTCTGATCATCCATGAAATGATTTTGAGATTTGATTTGCAATGGGGACGTTCTTATCAATTCTTGATCTGGAATTAATCACCTAGTAAACCTTGCATCTAGGAATGGATTTTGGTTTATTAGTAATCATGTAATCCCTACTCTTAATGCAAATTCACTAATTAGGCCAACTAAGGAATTAGGGTTTAATTAGGGGATTTAGGCTCTTGTCGTCTAAGGAATTAGGGCTTGAATAATCTTGTGGATTGATTTTAATATATGAAGCATAAACTGGATTGGTGGTCTTGGTATTGCATGAGGCTAAGGTTTGGTGAAGTTTAATCCCAACATCTTTCATATTTGAAGAGTCTCTTTTTCTGCATTCCAAGTGTTTGACAAAAATCCCAAAAGAACTTTTTCCTTTTATTTTGTTTATCTTAATTGTTAAATATCCGCTTAGATAGTAGTTGATTTGTTACGTGCTAGTACTTGTCACAGTCCTCGTGGGAACGATATCGGTCTCATCACCGTATTACTTGTACGACTAGGTATACTAGCCTAGATTTCGTCCAACATCAATTTCCTATGAGTTTGAGTTTTGAAATGAGCATGTGATATTTATTTTCTTACGCCTTATATGGCGTGGAGCTCTTGTAGGGGTTACTTGAATTAATTGTGTTATAGTTGATCTGTATAATATGGGAGAACATTGTTAGAAAATGGGGTCTGGTCTGCAACAAAGAAGAAAAGAACAAGTGACATGCGCACCCTCCAAGGCATGTAAGAACACTAGGCTTTAGGTTCGATTCGCCCCCACCAATCTCTCCTCGTAGATTGGATGCAACAGGTATAACCGGGGAATCCCCTTCTGGATACAATGGAGAACCTTGGTTTGGTTTGCACACCCTAAACCAAGCGTATCGTCAATGGCATTTTACAGAATAATAGTTTCCTTAATCCTCTCTGCACATTAAGGGAAGAAAGGAAGTGATTTGAATTACAGAAGTTTAGCCAATTTTTAGACCTCATTTTGCATGCACAAGTGGTTCTATTTATGGACCAACTTATGCCTTTTGGTTAATGAAATAACCTTTCATGTATTTGAAAGAATGATTGCAACCTTTCACGAATGTATACTTGATGAATGAACACATTTAATCATGAAAAAACACACCTATTAGGAAGGATTTGAAAGCCATGAAGAGATACACCTATTGGTGTCCTTCAACCTCTTTCCAACTTGGTGTCTTGGACTTCCATTATTTTGGAAATCCCACACAATCCCCTACCATTTTCAAAATAAACCCAAATCCCATTATTCCAGAAATCGCATACTTTCAGACAAAGGTATCTTGGGTATTTGAACCTTTGCTTAGTAAGCCATGGGTTTCACTCATCCCCGAATAATTTGGTAGACAAGCTTTGAACCAAATATTCATTAGAACAAGCGTGCATGACTTATACATGAAATCTCGATACCATTGAACGACGTGGTAGTGTGACACATTTGGTAAGGCCTTGTGTCGTGTATCCTTTTCATGAGAGCTTACAGAGTCAAGCCCAACTCTAAGAAGCAGCCACACTTCACTCTCACATAGGTGGACTTTACCAGAAGCACCCCCATAAGTTGGGCACCTCAGCACATATATGCTATAGGTCCATTAAGAGCAAAAGCTCACCCTTTTCCTTTTGTCCTTATGGTATCCAAGTACTTTTAAACCTTCGGATGTATCTATTCGTCAAGTACTTGCAATCACTCTCATAGTGTACTTTGGCCACATTGAACTCAAGACTTGATGCTACTCAAGTGTGAGTTGGGTTTCCACCATTGGTAATCATGTAGATATGGGCTTGATTTCCATCCCTAAGGATGTTTTTCCACATCATATCACTTGTCAGTCCTTTCGTCAAAGGATGCAAGATTTCTTTCTGTCTTATAAAGACCCTAGATATTACTCCACTTGTAATTAGTTCCTTTACATAATTATGTCTAAGCCCAATATTCCTAGATTTTCCATTATAAACCTGGCTATATGCCCTTGATAGAGTTGATTGACTATCCTATTGTATGGATACTGGCGCCATTAAAATTGGTATCTCATACAACAAATTTATAAGCCATTCAACTTCTTTGCTTCCTGCTGCCAATGCTATGAATTCTGCAGCCACGGTGGAGTTAGCAATGCAAGTTTGTTTCTTGGATCCCCAAGAAATAACACCTCCACCAAGTGTGAAGACCCAACCACTTGTTGAAGCATGGTCTTCTGTATAAGTCACCCAACTAGCATCCGTGTAACCTTCTAATACTGAAGGATACCCATTATAGTTCAAACTATAATTCATTGTCCCCTTCAAGTATTTCAATACTCTTCGGACAGCATGTCAATGGTCTTTGCTTGGATTACCTGTATACCTATTTAGTCTCCCTACAACATATGCAATGTTTGGCCGGGTACATGTCATGGCATACATTAAACATCCGATTACTTTTGAGTATTCAAGTTGTGCTACTAGACTACCTTTATTTGGTACTAAATTATTGCTATGATCTTCGGGAGTGGTGATAGGTTGACAATCAAAGTGCTAAATTTCTTTAATACTTTTTCTACATAGTGAGATTGGGATAAACCTACATTCTTGCCATCTCTTATTATTTTAATTCCTAGAATCACATCAGCTACCCCTAAGCCTTTCACGTCAAAATTTCTAGATAAGAACCTCTCAGATTCTTCTAGCTAATCTAGATTAGTACCAAATATTAATATATCATCAACACAAAAACAAATCATGAGCCCTTTTCCTCCATGGAATTTACTATAAATACACTTGTCAGATTTATTTATTTTATATCGATTAGCTAGCATAACTTGATCAAACTTTTGTTCCCATCGCTTAGGATCTTATTCTAGTCCATATAATGACTTATTCAATTTACACACTTTCTTTTCTTGACCATTAACCACAAACCCTTCAGGTTGTCTCATATACACCTCTTCATCTATTTCCTCATTTAGGAATACCACATCCATTTGATGGATGACAAACTTATAGATGGATCCAAGTGCCAATAACACTCTAATTGAGGCAATTCTTGCCACCGGTGCATATGTATATAGTCAATGCCCTCTTTGGTGTAAATCCCTTAGCAACTAATCTTGCCTTGAATGTATCAATAGTTCCACCTACCTTCATTTTCCTTTTGAAAATCCATTTACAACCTATGGATTTGGAACCGAGTGGGAGGTCTACTAGTTTCCGTCTTTTATTCTCCATTATTGAGTCCATTTCCTCTTGTATAGCTTTCATCCAGGAAGTGGGATCTTGAGACTTATTGCCTCTTTAAATGTGTCTGGATCACTTTCTGTATTCTAACAGATTGACCTATAACTGTCTATGGACTCTCTTATTCCTTCAACAAGGAACATGAAAAACCTTGGTCAATAAGTTTTCTCTTTTGTAGCTCTCTGACTTCTCTTAAGTTCTAAACCCACCAAAGAATATTTATTAGATACATTGCTTTTCGAATCATGTGCATTACTATGAACATTATCCTTATGACTTGGAATTGAGTTATAATTATCTTCTTGAAAGATTCTTCCCTAAACTCGATTACTGTATTAACAGGATGAGTCACTAGATTCCATAACCATGAATCTATATACTTTGTTAATTTTAGCATAGCCCGGAACACACATTCAATTCCCCATTCACATAATTTCTTTCTTTTGGTTCAAGAACTTTTACTATTGTCCTACAACCTCAAACTTTGAAAATTTTGAGAATGTTTTTCTATTTTCAAGAGCACATATGGGGTTATCTTGTTCCATTGTTTGGAACCCTATTAACTATCTAACAAGCTTTCAACATGGCTTCTCCTTAATATCGTTTTGCTAGACCATAATAGGATACCATGGCTTTTACCATTTCTTCTTATATCCTAATTTTCTTTTCACCTATACATTTTGTTGTGGGGAATAAGGTGCATTTGCTTTGCCAACTATCCTAGTAGACTCAAAGTAACTAGGGTTATAGAATTCTCTCAATCTTATAACTCCTAAACATTTAATAAATGTCTTATAACAAACAACTTCAATTTACCCACATTATATAATAACATATATAAGCATCAAAATTTCTGGATAATTGAGAGTACTGATATAATCTAACATTTATTTTCCTTTCCTTTGTTGACAATAACTCAGTCATAATATTAATCTTAAATGCATGCATCATTCAAAACGTACAAGATATAAATAAACCTAAATGACAATAATTTTATATTGCAACCACTGATCTGATGGTCAATCCGCTTGTCCTCTCAGCAGCCTATCCGAGATCGAATCCCACTTATTGCAATTTTTCATATGTTTTGTTAATTTCGTTTTGTTTTAAAATTTGATAAAATCGTTCAACATGCAAAAATAGAGACTTGAACTCGGAACCTAGTGGCATGTGAACAAGTGCGTCTACCACCAAACCAACACATTGGTTGACGACTTTTTAAAACGGTCATTTCTAATTAAAGCAAAGCAAACTTTGGGTACCACATATGCACCCAACATGGTCAACAGACCCACTTTGCAGAAAATTGGGTTTAACATATTTCATTATATCTATGCCTTGGATTCATGTCTAAACATATTCTAATATAAAAATATATAATTGTTTAGAAACAAATAAAACAATGATTCAAAGTCATTTTTGGTTTTCTATAACATTCCTCCATGAACACTCATGTCCATTTTAACAACTTAGAACAATTTAAAAACACATCTAAAACATTTATAATTTCTGCAAAATCAACAAACAATTCCTATCTTATTTTCACAAAATCATGCCCTCATAACATAAGATTGTCTATTCTAAAAATAATTGGTTCTTACATGGATCAAATCCATTAATACATGCATTTGATATGATCATTAATATATTAATAACTTCCTATCAACATACATCAATTTGCATACATGTATCATAAACCAAATGTATTCATGCTTATCAAAATTCACATAACTGAATTATTCTAAATCATGCATCTAAGGCTCAAATTCCACATGTTAATTTTAACATAAACAAAGCATGCCTTTAAAGTTTAACATACATGAATTTAGAATATCAAACATATCATAGCCATAAAAAGTAAATGTGTACCTTTTACCATGGTCACAAATAAATATATTTTTGATGAAGGATAATAGTACTCATCTATCATTGTTGTAAAAACACCATGCATCTCTTTCTGTCAACGAAAAGTTACCATCCTCGAACCTCTCCACTTTAACAATGTCAAATGTCATCTCCTCCAATGTTGCAACCACAATTATATAACGAAAATCGAACCTAAAGATTGTTAGAAAATGGGATCTGGTCTGCAACAAAGAATAAAAGAACAAGTGACATGCGGACCCTCCAAGACGTGTAAGAACACTAGGCTTTAGGTTCGATTTGCCCCCACCAATCTCTCATCGTAGATTGGATGCAACAGGTATAACTGGCGAATCCCATACAATGGAGAACCTTGGTTTGGTTTGCACACCCTAAACCAAGCGTATCGTCAATGGCATTTTACAGAATAATAGTTTCCTTAATCCTCTCTGCACATTCAGGGAAGAAAGGAAGTGATTTGCCTTACAGAAGTTTAGCCAATTTTTAGACCTCATTTTGCATGCACAAGTGGTTCTATTTATGGACCAACTTATGCCTCTTGGTGAATGAAATAACCTTTCATGTATTTGAAAGAATGATTGCAACCTTTCATGAATGTATACTTGATGAATGAACACATTTAATCATGAAAAAACACACCTATTAGGAAGGATTTGAAAGCCATGAAGAGATACACCTATTGGTGTCCTTCAACATCTTTCCAACTTGATGTCTTAGACTTCCATTATTTTGGAAATCCCACACAAACATTTTTTTTTCCAAGTATATCGTTAATAATGCAATATGGGAATTTGTTAGATTTGTCCTATTTATGCAACTTCAGCTGCATGAAATCGAAGCAGGTGCCTTGGAATTAATTCCTTGGAGTTGTGGCCTGAATTAACACAAATGGTTGAAAATAGCTTATACAATTGGAGACCGGAAGTTTATATTAAGGGGGTGTACGAGTGTTAATAATGAGAATTAGGTGAAATGTATATATATCAATTGATAAATCAAATAGTATATCTAAATGTGTCAATATAAACACACAAAAAAAAAATCAAAAATCAAATTTATATTCTCTTATTATTTGATGAAGAAAGCATTTTTTTTCTTCAATACAGAGTAGGATCATTGATATACAGGGGAGATCCAGATTCATCAAGAGCTAATGTTTTATGTTTCCTTTCATGATAAAGTAGTTTTGCTAGTGAGAAGTAAAAATTCCTTTGAAAGAGTCCTCACAAAAAAATAATATTAGAATGTAGTTCCCCTCTTACTGGAAAGTTAAACCTTCAACAAAAGTACTATTATACAGAGAATAAGAGGGACTTTTTTTATGGAACGAATTCTAGAGCTTTTAAAATGAAGCATAGTAGAATTTCAGTTCTTTCTCACTGCTTTTTTTTTATGTTCAGTTTTTATCTCCCTTCAATTTGACACCCCTGTATTGTTGAGCCAAAACCTTCCAAAGCCACAATCTAATTCTTCTCTATGTTCCAAGTTGTCATTGTTCGCTTTCAAATTCATTGCAAAAAAATAATAATAATAATCTTTTTGGACACATTTGACGATTAGTTGTAGCTTCAACTACTGTTTGTTTCCTTTGTCATTTAATCAATTTTAATTGGGTAGTTTTAGAGGTATTAACGAAGTAGTAAATCTAGACATTGATATTGATGCCTATCTGCACATTTTATTGTTAAGATTAAGAGCATTATACCATTAGTTGATGCCTTGATATATGTTCATATGATATTTGTACGTGAAGTCTTATATATTTACATGCTATCTGGACCAACTCTTCAGTATCGTTTTCATTGAAATTTGTCCTCAAAGACTCCTTTGTGAACTTGTGGTATTAGGGAGATATTTGAAACATAGATAGATTGGCATCATTAAAATTAATGTATGTGAATTTCAATATTTGTTGTGTATTTCTAACGAGTGACATGTAATATTGTATAGATCATGGGCATCAGAATGGACTCTTAAGAATTTTGTACGGATATGTAACTTGGACATAATATTAATATGATATTCACGTACAACATCATTAATAGCACAAGTGCTGGAGTCCCATATCAATGTTTGACTTGATAATAATTATCTTGCCTAATATATTTTGATGGGATGCATGAATGAGCAATTTATGATATAATAAGAGTCATGTCGGTTATAATAGTAAATAATTTTGAGGTTGATGTATATTTATATATAAAAGGATGCATGGATCCATAAGTAATGATATTATGTAACTTGAATAATCATAATGTTGCTTACATGTGGTTTGTAATTGAGATTGTATGAAAGTGTAATCCGTGCCTAGTATATAAGATAATAGAAATTTGATTTTTTACCCAAGGTAAATCCAAATAATAAATATATATAAAAATAAAAGAGATAAACAATAACTATAAATCCAATGACTAATTAGTAAATTTATGGGGAGAAAGGAGAAATTATATGTTAAAGTCTGGGGACCTTTTTAGAATAATGAAAGAGTAGGAAATAAAATGAGAAGAGAAGTTGCTCCCCTCATTATTATTTTTAACGTGAACCAGAAGAAGAAAAAGAAAAAAGAGAGGGGAAGAGAGAGAAGGGGTGGTAGGGTTTGGAAGGGTGGTAAGTCTCCTCTTGCATTTTTTTCTTCTCCTTCCTCTTGTAAATTCTAAATCCTCATGCTCATATTTTATAACCTAGAGTAGAAGGAGAAGGGATTTGAAGAGGAACTTGAAGAACCCACTTTAATTTTCCACTCTTTAATCTAGGCTTGGTTGAACTTGAGGTAAGGATTCTAATCCCAAACTTATTAATTTTTAGGATATTCATATAATCTTAATATTGTGTTTGAATTGAGTAGCTTGGTATATATTCATTTAATGGTTGTATCTTTTTCTTCTTCTTGATTTCTGGAGTTTCAACTTAATGCTTCAAAAATGGTATTTTCAATATTTGATGATGCTGGACATTTTTTTCTTTCGTTTGCCATCAACGAAAATGGCAGAGTGGCCATCGAAAAGCCAATGAATGGCAAATCACGAAATTTTTGGTCAAAATGCTTCTTGAAGGCATGTTTTCTTGAAAAAAAGTATTGAGTCTCTTGAGGGGATATTGTTGTTATAGTTGTTACAATGTAATATGGTCGATTTCCTATGCTAGTCAAGCGGTTGAATTGAAATTGATGGTGTATGTATCTATGGAAATCTATGAGATATGTTGTTGACGTGAGTTGAAATATTTTCGGAATTGTGTAAGTAATGTATGACAAAATGATGAGACCCACTATGAGGACACATATCCTATTCGAATTATACAATTTTTGTTTCATATTCATATCCTATGTTGTCTTATGTTTTTTGTCCATACCCTTGCTGAGTTTATGCAACTCACTCCCTTAGTGTCTTTCAGATGCAGGTGTAGAAGCTATTGGACCATCCCGAACCGCCCTGACACTTAGAGTGGGGTTTCTAGTGCTATGCTTTGACCAAGCTAAACATTTTAAATTTCTTTTCAGGCAAACATGGCCTTGCCGTTAATTTTAAACTTGGTTTAATTATTATGTTGTTATGGAGTTGGTCTCTAAAAGTTGTCTTTTGAATATTGATGGAAACATATTTTTTTTTGAATATTATAAAGTGATCATGAGGTTTTTTTATGGATTTTGGGAATAAATATTTGATGAGGAATGTGAGACTTTTAGGCTTCGGAGATGGGACTTTGTCCCTCCCTCTGGTCGGACATGGCTTCGATTTTGGGTCGTGACAGAAGGATTGCATACACTATTATTACTGTGAGAACTGCTTATGACACTTACATAACGTTTCAATTAGTGTTCTCACGGCGGGTCAATCCAGTACATTATTACTCTAATGTGTACCTATGTATGTGACTTGATATCTCATATCCATGACCCCTGAGAAGTGGTCATTAGTCCACACACATAATAGTCTCGATGTATTATTATTGTCCTTATTAATAATAATACTTGACTATGGATATTTAAGAATAAAGTTCTCTTTTGATTAATAGTGTCTCACTATCAAATCTTATACTTGATATTCTATTAAATAAAACTTTATATTCTAAAGACTTTATTACGTTTAAACAAATAGCATAATAAACTGAAAATGTCTCATATGATAAATAATAGCAAGATACAAAATGTAAGTTCAAAGGGAAAACATTGGCCTCTAGGACTTACACCAACAGTTTGGATGAGTAAATGAAAATTCACTAACATGACAATTTATGATTGAATATATGTGTAAAAAAAACTTTACACTGTCAATGTATAGCAATTAAACTCAATAAGTAAATAAATAAAGGATTCTTGTAAAAAAAAAATATTTAATTGGTATACACTGACAGTATAAGATTTTTACACTGTCAACAATCAGAAATTGACACATCATTGAAAATATTTGACTCTTATCCTAATCACTTTAAAAGTCACAAATTCCATAATTTCTGATTGGTTGTCAATGTAAAAAACTTTACACTGACAGTGCATACAAATTAATCTCAATAAATAGATTATGGGTGGGGATCCATTTACTCCAGGAGTAACTCTTGTCAGAGTTACTCCGCTTAATAACTCACCGAGATATTTATTTTCAATAATTCGATTAGTCAAATTAAAACTTCTAATTGAGTATATCAACTCCTCAAAGTTTCATAAAACTTCAAAAATATTTTATACTTCATTGAATAACTTCGATCGAACGTAAAATAAGTTTTCTAAAAATATGAGTAAATGTCGTCTATAAAATTACATAGCTATGACTGTCTAATTTTTCTAAAATTTTGTGTGCATGGTTGTTAGGATAATATGACAATATTTAATGGTTGGATTGTTGAAACTGAATTTCTCCGAGAGAGTGTATATATATAACATTGAGTTTCAACAATATATATATATATATATATATATATATATATATATATATATATATATATATATATCATACATTGTTTTTATTCCAGGATAGAGAACATCGAGCACACTTTGAGCTGGGTTATTGATGTTGCTTTCCCTCTATTAGATTTGCTTATAAGTGATGATTTGAGAGGAAGTAGTTCTTCTGATGTAATTATTTAGTTTTTTCTGTTCTTTCCTTTGTAACAAAAAAAAAAGTTTATTTAATAAAAATGTTATGAAAAAGAGATCAAATTCAAGAGTCACTTATGAGTTGAGAAAGTATCAGCACCTTACATATTTATTTTCATATTTTTGAGACTTTATTTTCATATTTATTTATTTATTATTTTTAATTAACTTGCTGAAAAAGATATTTTTAAAAATTTATTTTTTATTTTTTTAAAAAAACTTTTTGTCTTTAAATAAAAGATCTGATTCTATGTTTTTCAAAGTTTTTTTATTTTAATTTCCAATAATTCTTTTTTTTAAATTAGAAAAAAAATAAAGTTTATTTTTTCCAATCAGAGGCACGTTGGGGAACTTTTGCAAGTGAGAAGCCTGATGGTGGTCCCCATCTGTTTCCACTGTCCTCTGCTGCATAGTGTGTAGAAAGCAGATCAGCTTTATCTCCACTACGTTTTTTGGGGTGGATGGAGCAATGTACCCTTAAAAAAAAAGGTCAAAATATCTATTTTGGTAACTTATCTTTAATTTAATTTTTATTTTGGTTTCTTATCTTTATTTTTTTCAGTATTTTGATCCCTTATCTTTTTTTAAGTTTTTATTTTGATCCTTTCCATCAAATTTCCACTGATAATATTAGATATTTGCTGTGAATCGTCATCGTTAGAATCTGCGTTTTAGACGGAGAAAAACAAAGAAAGAAATAAGAAAGGACAACCCATGTCCCCGATGTAAATCCCACGCCTCTCTTGTTGCCTCCTCGCTCACAATTCACAAAAAAGGCACCGTTTTTTTTTTTTCTCTAAATTAATTCGAAGAATTCTTTCTTTGAATTTTCTTATTATTTTTGTTGTTTTAAGTGGAAAAAAGCTTATTATCGGGACACATCCAAACAAAATTAGGAATTCAGCAATGGATACACGCATCATGCATGGTAAAAAGTTGTATCATTAGTATCACAAGGAAGAATTTTCTCACCGCTCATCATCCTCTCTTTTGATATAAAGAAAAAAACTTGAATACTCACCTTTTTGTACATACCTAATATCGATTTTGTAATATTAGGACATGATTGAAGAGTCTTTTAACAAAGTCAGGCCACCTATATATCTAATGGTTGTTTTCAAGTATAACTTGATCAAGTCCGCAATGAACCGGATCAAAGAGTAAAGTCACACCACCTAAAAACCCCACTTAAGGATCTTACTATCAGCTTCAACATTCATTGAGAGGCAAAGAGAAACTGACCACATACATTGAGCAATGTATTTTAACACAATATGTGATCAATCATTACAAACAAGTTCTCTCTTTTACTCCCAAAAGCAATTATTAACATATCTCAAATTTCATGAAAAACAGATAGCTAGGCCAGAAGTGATGATATCTAGCCCACAAATGAACCAAGATCTATATTGTCAGATCACCCATCATATCATCCAATTCCTCTCCCTCTCCCTCTCCCTCTTCAGCATCTGAGGAAGGTTCCGGTTTCTCTCCAACATTTTGAAGCAACTGCTCTAGCCATTCCCTAGTTGTTGGGTCTTCCTGAATACATGAAACCAAGACCAGACGTAAGCAAACTAAAAACATGAATAATCTCTTCAATAAGGGCAAATGAAAAACCTGTAGCTGCTCTTAAATTGAGGATTTGAATAGTTCTCTTCTCTTCAAAGGTTCAGTCTATGATTTACTTAATCAAGCCAGGCCAACCCTACTGTTCAAACCAAATTTGTATACTTACTAACAAGATACTTACCATGCCACTGCTGAAAGTAGCATCTCTTAACACGTCTGGAAGACAGCCACTCAATGCATCAGCAGCCCTGCTTTAATAAGAACAAAACGTTTAATAGAAACTTGGAAAGAACCGAAAGGGAATAGCAGGAGGGAAATTAAGGGGGAGACTGAGGCAACGGCACAGCAGCACTTGAAAACTGGAGTCGCTGTCTGCTCAACCAACCTCCTATTTTCTGACAGAAGAAGATAACATCGAATAATATGCTTCATAAGACGAGATGAGGGTTTATCAGCAAGAGCTTCCACCATGTTTCCCAAAACTCGGCTTAGTGCCAAAAAGCGCTCTGCTGTAGCACAGATATAATCCATACCATAATCTTTCAACAGAACTTTTTGAACAATATATGTTGCAACCTGCGTATCAAGAGAAAGTGGCAACTTAAAACAATCAAGTTGCTTAGCATTTGGAGAACATTATTGTATAAGAGTACACCATTAATTAACATGTAACTTTCATATTTTCCACATTCACCACACAATTGTGAATCTGTACCAGAGATTTAGCTCAAGTATCAAACAGTGTACAAATGATGCTGTTAAGTTACATTTTTCACACAATTAAACTTGTCAATAAGGGTTCAACAGTCCCATGATGATGCCTAGTGTAAGAGTAGAATATGTGAATGTTGTGTGTCAATATGGCCACACATGTATGCTATTTATAATCTCATATTAGGGTACAAGAGAATCAGTAATAAATACAAATGGAATCAATCAAATCAAATCACTAATTAGCAACGGATCCCTAATTACTAGCACCTATTTATGTACATATTAAGCACATGTTAAATATGCTTTCTAACACTCCCCCTCAAGCTGGAGCATATATGTCATATGAGCCAAGCTTGTTACAAATGTAGTCCACACGAGAGCCTCTAAGGGACTTAGTGAAAATGTCAGCCAACTGGTCATTAGAGTTGACAAAGTCAGTTGTGATTTCCCCTGAAAGCACCTTCTCTCTTACGAAGTGACAATCTATTTCTGTGTTTGGTTCGTTCATGAAAGACCGGATTTGATGCAATGTGAAGTGCGGCCTGATTGTCACAGATAAGTTTAGTATCTTGGATATCTCCCAATTTTAGCTGTTGGAGTAGTTGCCTAAGCCATGTAAGCTCGCACACAGCTTCTGCCATAGCACGGTATTCAAACACGCACTAGATCTGGCAACAATGTTCTGCTTCTTGCTCCTCCATGAGATCAAGTTTCCTCCAATAAGAACACAATATCCAGAAGTGGACCTCCTATCTGATGGTGATCCTGCCCAGTCAGCATCAGAGTAACAAGTGATTTTGGCATTGCCTTTATCTTCATATAATAATCCTCGTCCTGGTGCATTTTTGATGTACCGAAGAATACGCATGACAAAGATCCCAATGGCTATCACATGGGGCATTCGAGAACTGACTTACCACACTAACTGCAAAGGTGATATCAGGTCTGGTGACTGTGAGATAGTTGAGTCTGCCCACAAGACGACGATATCTTCCCGGGTCTTTCAATGGCTCCCCCTGACCCGGTAGAAGCTTGACATTGGGATCCATGGGAGTATCAGTTGGACGGCAATCAAGCATACCTGTCTCAGTAAGAATATCCAAAGCATACTTCCGTTGGTTGATTGAAATTCCCGAAGTGGACTGAGCAACTTCAATCCCTAAAAAGTACTTGAGAGGACCCAAGTCTTTTGTCTGAAAATGTTCGAAGAGGTGTGCTTTGAGCCCCCGGATACCATCTGTGTCATCACCGGTAATGACGATATCATCGACATAGACAACAAGATATATGTGCCCACCAGAAGGAGAATGGATAGAGAAAACAGAGTGGTCAGCCTCACATCGGGTCATGCCAAACTGTAATAAAGCGAGCTAAACCGAGCCAAACCAGGCACGAGGAGACTGCTTCAATCCATAAAGAGAACGGCGAAGCCGAACAAACAAGTCTAGAATCATCGAAACTTGAAGAAACCTGGGGGCTGGTCCATATAAACTTCTTCCTGTAATTCGCCATGCAAGAAGGCATTTTTAATATCCAGCTGGTGAAGAGGCCAATGATGAATGGCAGCCATGGCTATAAAAAGACGAACAGAACTGATTTTGGCCACAGGGGAAAAAGTATCCCCGTAATCTAGACCAAAAATCTGCGTATAACCTTTAGCCACCAAACGAGCTTTGAAGCGATCAATATGACCATCGGGTCCAATCTTCACTGTATAGACCCAACGACAACCCACATTAGTCTTGTCAGGAGGCAAGGGAACAATCTCCCAAGTACCATTAGAATGCAACGCTGCCATTTCTCCCAACATTGCCTTGCGCCAGTTGGGATCAGCCATGGCCTCACCTGTAGACTTAGGAATAGACACAGAATCCAAAGCAGAAACAAAGGAAACATAGGAATGAGATAAACGGCCATAATTTAAAGTACAAGCATAGATGGGATTAGGATTGCGAGAGGATCGAGTACCTTTCCGTAATGCAATGGGAAGTTCAGGTGCAGGAGGCGTAGCTGGAGGGGCGGTTGGAGTCGGAGATAAGACTGAAGGATCCCCGGAAGGAGGCACCGCAGAAGCCTGTGTCTGATGCTGGTAGGTACGCAAAGGAGGTGGAGTGGGAGCAACAATAGGTGCCGGAACAACTGGTGGAATATCTGGAAGGTCCTGAGTGAAGTTGACATCAAGGACGGCGGATGTGGAGAAGAATGGGACAGCTTCAAAGAAGGTGACATCAGCACATACAAGATATCGTTGAAGTTGGGGACAAAAACAACGATAGCCCTTTTGCAAACGTGAGTAACCCAGAAAAATACATTTGAGAGATTTGGCTGAGAGTTTGTATTTTCCTGGAGTTAGATCATGGACAAAACATGTGCAACCAAAGACACGTAGAGGGATAGGATAGAGTCCTTCTTGTGGATACAAGAGAGAGTAGGGAACCTGATTATTAAGAACGGAGGAAGGCATGCGGTTGATAAGATAGCAAGCCGTGAGAAGTGCATCACCCCAAAAGCGAAGGGGAAGATTATTGTGGAGGAGTAGCGTACGAACTGTTTCAACCAAGTGTCTATTTTTCCTCTCGGCAACACCGTTTTGTTGTGGTGTGTGAGCACATGATGTTTGATGAATAATTCCCTGTGTAGTCAAAAAGGATTGAAACTGGGAGGACAAATATTCACGAGCATTATCAGTGCGCAAAATTTTAATTGAAGAACCAAACTGATTTTGAATTTCAAATGAGAAACCTTGAAATATATGAAAAACATCGAGCGATTCTTCATTAAAAATAACCAAGTACACCGGAAAAATCATCAATGAAAGTGACAAAATAATAGTAACCTAAGGTTGAGCGGATACACGACTAGGACCCCAAATATCTCGAATGAACTAAAGCAAAAGGTGACGCAAGACTTTTATTGACTCGTGACTATAAGTATGGCGAGTATGTTTTCCTAACTGACACGACTGACATTCAAAAAAGGAAACTTTAGAAAAGCTTGGAACCATGAGTCGCATTTTATTAAGACTAGGGTGACCCAAACGTTGATGTTCCAGGGTTTGAGAAGCAGCGAAGACATAGGCCACTGGCGGTGAAAGTTGATATAATCCTTGAGATTCATGTCCTACTCCAATCGTCCGTCCCGTACGCCGATCCTAGACATAAACAGAGTTGTTAACAAAAAGAACAGAATAATCAAGGGTGCGAGTGAGTTTGCTGATGGACACTAAATTAAAAGGACAACCAGGAACATACAGCACAGAATCTAAGGAAAGGTTAGGAAGGGGATGTGTTTGACCAATGCCCTGAACTTGTATTTGAGAGCCATCAGCTAAGGTGACACTAGGCAAAGAATCCAAGTAAGATAGTTTAGAGAAAAGAGATTTGTTACCGGTCATATGATCAGAAGCACCGGAGTCTAGTATCCAAGGTCCAAGAGAAGAGGACTGTGAAACAAAGGCTACAGGATTACCAGACTGGGCCACAGCAGCGGTAGGTGAGATGGGTTGTTGGGCTGCCTTGAACTGGAGAAAATCATTATAATCAGCAGCAGAAATAGTAACTTCCTCAGTAATATTTGGGCCAGTGACATGAGCAACATTAGCATGCTTGGACTGTTCCCTGGCCTAGGTGCGGCATTCAGCTTCAATATGGCCATAGCGGTTGCAATAAGTGCAGCGAGGACGGCGATTGCCACCACCATGTCCTCCGCCACTCCGTCCACCACGATGATGAGAGTGGGAGACGAGGCAGAGGAATCAGTATGAGGAATGGAGGAGTGGCCGAAAGAATGAGGGGTTGAAAGGCGCAACAATTGTCCACTAACTAGGTCATAGGAGGGAACAGTGGTACTCGATAGTATTTGATTACGTACCGAGTCAAGTTCAGAAGGTAGACCGGCAAGTGCAAGAATCATAAAAAACTTGCTACGTTGCTCAGCATGAGCTGTTGCATCATTAGCAAACGGCATTAGTTTCTCAAAATCAGCAATTAGATGATCAAGCTTACCAAGGTATGTCTGCATATCCATGTTCTCCAACTTCATAGAAATCAGGTTGAGAACAACAATGTAGAGGCGATGAACGTCATTAGAATAGACTTTCTTAACCTTTGTCCAAACATCATAGCAAGTGGTAAAGGCCTGGTATTGCGGTTGGAATTTGGGAGCAATTGAAAACCATAGGACACTACACAGAGAGGCGTCGATTTGCTTCCATCGGGCTCGTTCCTTGTCGGGGATGTCCTTAGCTTGTTTGGTCAAGTGGTCTTCACGGCCTTGTCCTTGAAACCATAATTGGACAGCAGCAGCCCAGGTACTGTAGTTGGCAGTCCCAACTAATTTTTCACACGGTATGAGTGGAACATTAGTGAAGGTCACTGCTGCGCTTGAATCGGAAGAGAAATCGTTAGAAGCCATGAGAAATGGATCTGAAACAGGGGCAGAGAGGGTCGCCGGAGTGAAGGGAAGGCGGCGGAGTAGTCGCCGGACAGTGGGTCACGTCGGAGAGCAGCAGAAAAGCTGTTTGGCGTCAGGCGCGTGAAACGCACGCGCCTGAGAACAGCCGAGCGTGGAGGCGCGTGAGGCGGCGGTTGGTGGCGTGGTTCCGGCGCAGTGGTCGCCGGAGGATGGCGGAGAGGATGGTGGGGTCACACCGGAGGATGGAGGCACGGTGGAACGGAAAACGGACCACACAGTGGTTGCGGGTACTGTTCACCCGAAAATAGGAACACCACTAGGCAGAAAAATAACCTAAACTACTGATACCATGTAAGAGTAGAATATGTGAATGTTGTGTGTCAATATGGCCACACATGTATGCTATTTATAATCTCATATTAGGGTACAAGAGAATCAGTAATAAATACAAATGGAATCAATCAAATCAAATCAAATCACTAATTAGTAACGGATCCCTAATTACTAGCACCTATTTATGTACATATTAAGCACATGTTAAATATGCTTTCTAACACCTAGAAGCTTGATACTGCTTTTGACTAATAGTTTGAAAGAGTGGAAAAAGAAACACATTATGTATGTTTGGTATGGGGCTACAAATGGAGATAAAAAAATTCATGGATCAGTTTTATTTGTAAAACTGTATTGAAATCTTTAACCTTGAATTATTCACCTCCATTTTTACACCCATACCAAACTGACCCTAAAGGTCTTTAAAAAAATATTGTCAAGTACCCATAAGGGGTTCATATATTATCCATTTATCTTAATGCCTAGACGCTAGACCGCTATCCTCAATGGCAATCTCATTGGTCAGATAAACTGTAAGCTTCATATGCATGCATACACTTAATTAAACATACCCAAAAAAGTGACTCAGAAAAAAGTCCAATTCATCCAAACAAAATACTCTGTTAAACCAATTTGGCTAAAAACAAAGAATCGGTAAACTCAACTGTTTTCGACAATTCACAGCCTATTTCCATAGTGCGCAGGCACAGCGGAATTACTTCTGTTGAAAGAAGGAAGGTTATAACTTCAGTATCATCAACCTGGTGAATATCAACAGGAGGAAAATTATTACAATTGACAAAACACAAGTATAAATGGTATACATATGACAAAAAAAATCCAACAATCATGTAAAGGGTTTAAAATAGTTTGGGGATGACAATTGAAGAACTCATCCAAACATGTTGGATTTGTATGTCCCAGATACATAGTGCAAATTTTTCACAGGATTGAATTTGATATGTAAGAGATTTAAACGTAAATCTACCAAATCATGACAAGACTACAAGAAAACCAATTATTTGAGGTAACAAAACTATTTACGCAACTAGTTGCTTGATATACATTTTAAAATAATCATTAATCAGTTGTCACTACTTTTATTTATGCCATATATATAGTTTCCTCTGGCAAGGTTTTTTGTGACAATTTTAGTAATTAAAAATTATTCTCTTTTCAGCATGAATGTTGCCATAAAAGATTATTTTTCTCATAGTCAAGTGCACCAAAAAATAGAATCGGCAAGGATGTAGCACCTTCACCAAGGCACCAATGACGCCAAGACTGGCAAGCCTCAAAAACTCAAACGGTCTTGACTTGTGTGTTGTACGAAGGATGGGATACAGATATGTTGGCATATTAGCTGCAGAAAACAAAAAAAGGTAAGTACAAAGAATGAACATATTTATATCTTTTTTCTTCAAATGTTATCTTTTCAAGAGCAAAAAACATGAAAAGCTGGGTATGGAAATGTCGAAGCAAGCTCCTGATATTCAATTAAAAAAAAAAAGAATTATGACTTTCAGGTCAGCCCAAAAGCTTCTGTTTAAAGATGCTTGGGAGAGTATAGATGTTGGCGGTAAAATACACAACGGCCACAAGAAAAAGGTATGACACTAAGAAAGGAAATAAGATGTGTGATCTATATAAACTGTGGGAGAAAGAAATTCCATTTTCAAGCAAGCAACACTAGAAGTCCTATGACGGGAAAGACAATATGGAAGGTCTGCAAGCTGCATTCGAAATTTATCTGCATGATTCATTTTTACATGGAAACTAGTTACTGAACCAAAGACATTCCAGGCAGTACATAATTTAAAAAAAAATAATAGAAAGAAAATTTATAAGAGAGAAGAGGGAAAATACAATTGGGGAGAATAAGATATCCTCCAAAACAAAAGGTTAACCATCCTATATGAATTGAACATGGACTATACCAAAGCAATCATCAGATAGGAATAAGACAGCAATTACAACAAATGCATTATATTATTTCATATGGTGAAAAAATTGGGAAGAAGGAATTAAATTTGCCAAAGGAGAGAATTTGCCATTCTGTTAACTGTTTAGGTGGTAATAAAGAAAGATCAAGTCCCAAGTACATGCAATCTATGATTGAGCTCATCAACTTGGCTTCTATTCCTCACAGAGTACTCTTTCCCATTCATGAAATTACTCAGATGGCATCAACCAAATTCAATAAGCTGACAGCATCTCCCACAAGTACTTAAGAAGGAATTTCATCTCCGAAATTCCCTCATCATACATTTATTTACTATTAACATGATCTAGATGAATGTGAGACTTTCCCTATCTCGGATTTTGGAATCCATCATTTAACAAACACATCCTGAATACCAATCAATGACAAGTTAACAACCAAGGGAGCCATTTTAACTAAACATCATCAGTCTGGCTCAGAACTATATAATCAAACATTTCCAACCACCAGCCAGTTCCATCACTGTCAGAATAAATAATGCGACGATAACCACAACAGCAGACAAAGTTCAGAGCCCTTGAGATGTATAAGAAAAGTGACATTACCATTGAGGAACGGCATCCTTGTATCAGGGTGAGATGCTACACACTGCAACACAAGCATGAGAGAAAAAGAAAATGTGTTAGCAACATTGCTTTTCATTTTATTACGAAATGAAGAAAGGGGGAAATCAAAAAAGGACCTTAAAAAAAGTATATTATTTGTGGCTGGACTCATTTCCTAGGCAATTAATTTTCAGAGTTAAAGAATTAAAAATAAATAAATAAATAAAAGGTGAGTGACCTTTTTTTGTCTAAATTAACTCTGCAAATGCAGGAAAATGGGAGTCATAGATAAAGTCACATACTCCCATGAGTTGCTACATATATCCTTTTGCAGTCCCTATGTACAATGCACTGAATGCAGCATGAAACAATGAAACATATTGAAGGTATCCATCGGCTGAACACAAGACACAAAACTTGATAGAACAAGCTCATCTCACCTGAAGAAGAGTGAGCGCATTACAAGCTCGATTTGACTGTTTTTGAGTAAGAGATTCCGATGAAAGAGCTGGGTATATTGAAATTATTTCCTGGAAGAAAATAAAAATATCAAGTCCAGGTGAGTGAATCGCAAGAAGCGCCTTTTATTGGAAAAAAACAAGCTAAGAAACTCCCCGTGAGCTTCAAAAATCAAGATATGAAATATTAGTTTGTTTGAGGATATTCATAAATACAAATATTAAATGCAAATTCGATGAAGAGAAAGGAAGGTGCAAGTTACAGAGTATGCTGAAAACAGAACATTATAAGTTATCTACTTCTCATTAGTATTACTGGCATTACAAGGTACTTGGACCAGTTTTCGAGTTAACAGTTTAAAACAACTTTTAACATCAGATCATCACCGTTTACTTCTAACTCCCCGTCATCATCCTATCACTTCTGTAAAAATTATGAAAATAAAAGGTTGGTTTGAAAAGAATAAAGTTGGAAACAAGTAAGACATGAACTCTGTAAAAGGTTTCTGTGATAGAAAACAAAACAAAAGAAAAATTTATAAGCTAAAAAAATTACAAATGAAGAATCTTACAAGAAAGACTACTGCAAAGTAATCCAAGTGACAGGGAATATGTAATGCAAGCCACATAGCATACCTGTAACAGTGCTGCCATAGTACCAAAAGAATTCCACAACAATGTAGCAAGATCTTGAAATAACTCTCTCTTCTAAATATAAAAAACAGCAAAAAAGAAAAATGATTAGATAACTATATGAGTGCAGCAGCAGCATTAGCAAATAGGTAATAGAAAATATGGGCCAAATCATGACATAATTGTAATATATAAACCCCAAACCCGACAAAAACTTGCATTGCATGTATGAGATAGAGACTAGAGAGAGATACAGAATAGCCACATGACTAACTCTCTAGAACTAGATTCTAGAGGTAACAGCCAAGTATGTACTTCCCATCTAATGAAAACTGTGACAAAACTTCAAATATATATTTTTTATTAAGTGAAAGTTTACATTTTTCCCACTAGACCCAACCCAATGCAGCCTTTTGACTCATCATGCCATTCTAATTTATACCAAAACTCGATAAACAGACATTTAAATACAAAATCTAAAGTTTACAATTTTCCAAAATGCTGTTATTGCACTCCATAATAAAGCTTAAAGAAAAATCGGTAGGTACCCTGGAGAGCTCAAGAAGAGCATTTTCACGGAGATCGGGATTGCACAGTTGGAGAATAAGCTGCTCTACAGGTGCCATGTTGCGACCCATGTTGGCGCCGCTGTTTTGCGCAGAGGTACTAGACGACGCACCATTCGTAGAGAGCGATTGGGACAAATTTGCCATGGATTGGGAAAGTTTGTTCCAACCAAGGAAGCTTCTAGATAAATAAGTGTCGCGGAACAATAAATAAATAGTAAATAAATTTTTTAATTCATTTTATTTATTTATTTTAAATAAAAGATAATTTATTCCACGTCAGAAAGCAACAAAGTTATAATCAACTCAGACAGATCAACTTTCCAAGTCTTGTGACCTGAAGAAATAGCATAACTGGTAAGTTAGCCCAAGCATAGCATAGCAGGGCAATCTTCTAAGTTCTAACCTATTGTCCATAGGTGCAGGAATTTCTATGATGAACAGAAACAAAGCATATGATTATGAGTAATAAGTAGTTTTATTGAATGATAGAAACAAAAAAAGAATTTTTTTTACTTTGTTTACCATTCTGCAAAGTCTCAATGTTATAGCAGAAATAAAGTTATAGAAAAAATATTTCATTAGTTTAGGCATGGTAAGAAACTAACCCAGACATTATAACATAGGAATTCCTCCCATACCAGGAGAGAAAAATCCTGCATATACCCGGTCATGATGAAAAATAAATGGTAAAGTACCCTTATCTGTCAACTAATATGTAAAATGGTTTAAAGGACAACACGAATTGAATATTATCATAAATAGTCATAAAACAGAGTACTGAATAATTAAATTGATGCTTTATCATCCAATTTAATTTATGAGGTTTCAAATTATAGTGAAAGATACAAAAAAAAAAAAAAAAACCAAGCCTTATCCCACTAGGTGGGGTCGGCTACATGGATCAAACGATGCCATAAATTCTATCATGAAACATGTTTATAGTTAAACCATTGGCCGCTAAATCTTTCTTGATAGTTTCTCCTATAGTTTTTCTTGGCCTACCTTTGCCTCTAGCGATTGGATTGCCTTCCATCTTGTCTACTCTCCTACTACGGAATCCACAGGTCTCCTGCCTACATGCTCTGTAACATCCCATAGTGGGGCTGGCTTCTTTCCATTTTTGAATAGGCATCGACATTGCAAGATCAGTACCAGTACACCACGCCATGATGGGGCTGGCTTCTTTCCATTTATGTAGGTACTGCAAACGGCAAGCATAATTAAATAATTATTTTTGGACATAACTAATGTGAAAAACAACTTAAATAGAGCAGATTCTGTTATCCCAGGAACCTGAAAGAAGGATGATAGGGCCGCAAGGAAGCATCCTAAGCATGTTCTGGATGCAGAGATCTGTAATAAAAGTAAATATTTTGGATTCAGAATTCACTGAACAGCAAGATAAAGAGAAACAAAAGCTTGACCTTTTTACCAGCAAAAGTGGTCGTCTTCTGTTAGTTGTCATATCATATTATAGAAGCATAAAAAGATGCCTGCAGGTACCAGCAGAGATAAACATAGAAGTTGCATAAAAAGCAATGGCATGAACCCATCCAAACTGCTACCTAATCAAGTGAAGTAACTAGATACCATAAGACTCTGCAAAGAATGGGAGTATTGGGACTAACATAGAAAACTCACCTCACAGTATGTGGCTTCAAATACTGCATTTCAATCAATGATTGTAAAATATTAAGTAGGCTTTGTGGAAGTAGTATAGTACTAGTGAGTAGTGATGATAATCTAATCTATTAAATTTTAGAAACACTTGTAAGATGTGAAATGTAAGGATTAGGATTACCTTAAATAGTGATTAGAGCAGCACCCAAATGAAATCCATGAACCTCCGTAACCTTTTCTTCCCTAAAAAGAGCAGACAATTTGGTTTTGTAAGGAAATTGAATTTGCATAAATGCTCGATTCCGTTCCGTAGAAATGGAAAGAGAAAGAGGCCATAAATTTGGGTTCCTTTGAGTCTTTGACCCTTCGGAAATAGAAGGACACAGCTCCTTCTCTCCGGGAAACAAACACCATCGCCATTTTTGTGATGGCATTGGCAGAATTTTTTTGTTTTATGTACGAAAAATAGTATTTATGTGAGAAGTAAGAGGCAAAAAAATTTTTAATATATTTTTTTTTGGATGAGAAAGAGTTTAGGTGAGCAGGTCCTAGGGTCAGGTATGCCTAACACGGCTAAAAGATGACTAACATGGATATTTATAGATTATCCATCAACAAGATTCTTAAATCAACAGTGGAATTCAAACTCACGATCTTATGGTGGTATTTGATTTATGGAATGTTTCATTCTCGGGTAAACTATATTCTTGGGAATGAGATTTCTGGGAAAATTACATTATCATGTTTGATTCATATAAAATATTTACAGGAATATAATTTATTTTTAAAAAAATACCCTTATAAAAAACTTTTAAAATAAAAGAAATGATCGGATTTTTTTTTATCAAAAAAAAAATGATATGTGCGTTCTATATGTTAGAATACAGACCCATACACTAATTGCTCACAGCAAAGAACTCAAGTTTTTACATCATGTTCAAACCACATCAGAAACTGACACTAGACTTAGCTTGTTTCGAAACTCCCTCAGTCTTTCAACTTTCACTGGTTTGGTAAAGACATCTGCAACTTGTACATTGGTGCTGCAATGTTCCAACTTCAACTTTCCTCTGTCGACCTGATTTCTAAGAAAGTGGAATCGAGTCTCTATATGTTTACTTCTCCCATGGGCAACCTGAGACACCCTGACGTCCCATTAAAGAAAACCAAAAAAAATATTAAGACCTAATTTCGTTATTATCGTTAAGCTGATATATTAAAACAACGGAAAAAGTTTTTTAAAAAAACTTAAAACATACACAACATATATACATACATACATAACATATACACCTCAAGACCTGATACAGTACAGTAGAGGGAATCCCATCAGTCGGATCCCAAAATGTACAAACTAATAATCAAACAGAAATAAAAACAACATCCTAAAGCGACAATATCCACTGGCCATAGACTCTGTACTCAACTATGAGGATCCACTGCTCGTCCTCCAACGTCTGGCTCATACGAGGTCCCATCAAGCTCCTCCATGGCAGGCTCCCCCGTAGGATCTTCTCATCACGATCACATAAAAAAAAACATATGCAATATAGAGAAGACAAGGATAAGAAACCATATAACATCAAACGTGGAAAGGGTTTAGCAACACTTAATTAAATAACGGCACACTAAACATCCGTCTCCCAAGTATAAATATATGTAACACAATCATCCTCAATCCACATCTAGGATCTTTCCTCTACCTTCCATCATGACGCAATGCAAATGTTGTATGAATAATCTTCTCGGGTATCGGTCATATCCGGATATCAAAACAATATAATCAACACGTCCCATAGTCCCCGGCGCACACCCTCGTCCACTGATGGAGGGTGCCCACGCAAAGCAATGGCACTATAGCTACACAACCCGGTGCACACCTCTAGACCACAATCCAGGATGATCATGCAATGCATGAACTATAACCGCGATTAAAATGAAATCATCTCTGGACGGTCCGTCGTTAGCCTATCCCCCGGAATTCTCCCTCCGAGGCAAAGACCCCATGCGACCATGTTTCAGGTCCACACGACCATGTTTCAGGTCCCTCATATCACAGACCATGTTTCAGGTCCTCCCCCTAGTGCCCTAACCGCTCATCATAATCTCATAGATAACCTCAAAATAATCTCATCTCATCAATCTCAGTCTCATATCACGATAATCATCTCGGTTAGGCACTGCTATCACATATCGTATGCAATCCCCAAATACATCCTCGTGTCTCAACATAACTTATGATTTACTCAATCTTCTAAGCATAATCATAACACTAATCATATCATCATAATCATCATCATGTTATCCATAATCATCATCATATATCATCATGTCATAATATCATTTTCAAATAATAAATACCAAAATATAATAATAATAATAATAATAATAATAATAATAATAATAATAATAATAAGTATAAATACTTTCAAAAATAATTACAACACTCATGATATCATACATCAAGTACCAAGTTCAAATCAACCAGTCAAACAGGCAATCATCACATAATAAATCATATATATATATATATATATATATATATATATATATATATATATATATATATATACACCGTAACGACGATAAACGCACAATTTCTATATCATCATCGGTACCACTGAGTAGTCCCCAATTTGGTATAGACATTGTCCGTTACTCGCTCTCCTATAGGGTTTGGGTCACCCTACGCCATTATCTAATTAAATATAACCGCGCCGTTTCCGACGTTAAATAGTTTCTTTCCCCCACCTGGAGAGTCGCGCGCTACACGGAACGAGACGAAACGAACTAAAATGAAGCGTCCTCTAAACTCCTCGATTCTGCCTCACCTAGAAATAGGGTCTCCGAGCCTCAAAATCCACCTACGACTCACATTGAAAAAGGCACATTGTAAGGAACTCAAAATTGGCAGCAAATACCACCAAATCCGCCACTGATTTGGCCTCATATATCACAATCCAGACAGTTTTTTACAAAATTGAACGGTGAGATTAGATAACTACCTTCCCTTTACCTTCTCCAAAAATTTCACCTCGATCCAACGGTGGATGAGCCGGGGATGAACCTCGTAAGATGACTGGTCTTGAGCTACCCGAGTTGAACTCAACTCCAACTTCTAGGCTGAATAACTCACACTCTGGGAAAGATACAGAATTTCCAACCTTTAGATATGAAGAAATACTAGCTTAAAACCTCCATGTCAAATTTGGATACAATCCAACGGAGGATGAAGGCTTGGTGATGATTTCTCTGAAACCGTTCCAGCTCCTAAAGCTCTCAACCATGGTGTTTTTGGGGTTCTTTAGTGATCTCCATCTCTTATTCTCTAATTCTCTATAATTCTCTCCCTCTATCTCTCTCTAGAACTCTCTGTCTTTCTGTTCTTTCAAACTCTCAGGTCTCCTTCTCTGTTTTCGGTTTCAAAAGGCTCAAGTGAAATCACTTGAGCCCTTTTTATTTTTTTCAAATTCCTGGCGCTCACGCTCAGCGTGGGAGCATCCACCAGCGTGCTTGCATGCGTGCCACGTAACCCACCACGTGTCCTCGTGCATGGCACCACTTTCCCACGCTTAGCGTCAACTCCCCCACGCTCAGCGTGGCCTCTGGTCAGCAACGTTGACTTCGTGCGTTTCTTCGCATTCTGAGCTCGTTTGAAGTCCGATTGACCTCAAATTTGATATATAGGCTCATCAAGACCTAATAAATAACCTCAAACCATCAAAAATTCCTAATATCAACCCAAACTCCAAATTTCTTGTTTCACACTCATACGTCCTAAAGACGATAATCGGGGAAAACCCAAAGTTGTTTTCACGTTCAAACTCACTCGAGATGACTTCGTACTTTCCAAGCAAAGGTTCCTAGACCTCAAACAACATCTTAAATATTTAATCCAAGCCTTAAACCTAATCCTCTTACTTAAGCAAAACATAAAATTACGGATGTTACATTTCTACCCCCTTAAAAGAAATTTCGTCCTCGGAATTTACATACCTGAAAACAGATGGGGATATTGCAGCTGAACGTCCACCTCATGCTCCCAAGTAGTATCTTCGATAACACTATCCCATATGACCTTGACCAGGGGAATTTGTTTACCACGGAGTTCTTTAACACTTCTATCTTCAATCTTAGACGGTAAAGCCTCATATTCCATATTCTCTCGGGGTTGTATTGACTCAAGCTCAATGACATGAGAAGGATTAGGGTAATATTTTCTCAACTGGGAAACATGGAAGACATCGTGAAGGTTGGAAAGGTAAGGCGGTAAGGCTATCTGGTAAGCTACTGGACCAATTCATAGAAGAATCTTAAATGGTCCAATTAATCGGGGAGTGAGCTTTCTAGACTTTATAGCTCTGCCAATTCCGGTATTCGCGGTGACTCTCAAGAACACGTGATCACCTTCTTAGAACTCTAAGGGTCTCCTCCTCTTGTTACTGTAGCTTCTCTGCTGATCCTGGGCTTCCTTCATTTTCTCTCTTATTTTCCTAACTTGTTCTGTTGTTTGTTGTACCACATCAGGACCCAACACTTGGCTCTCGCCAATCTCATACCAACACAACGGAGTCCTACACTTCCTCTCATACAGAGCCTCATACGGTGCCATCCCGATGCTGTTGTGGAAACTGTTATTGTATGTGAACTCAATCAATGGTAGGAATTCATACCAACTGCCACCATGTTCCAACACACAGGCTCTTAAAAGATCCTCCAATGATTGAATTGTTCTCTCAGACTGTCACTAGTGGAAAAATGTAATATACGGGAACGTTTTACGTCAGTTGACCATATGTTTGACGTTAAAAATGAGGCGGTGGCAGTTTTGTAAATATTAAATCACTATTTGCGTCAGTTGTGTAATGAACTGATGTTAAAAGTGATTTGCAAGAATTATTAACACTTTTAACGTCAGTTGTTTATACAACCGGCGTTAAAAGTGTGATTTTTACTTCAATTAAATAAATAACTGACGTAAATAATCCTATATTCCTATCTGAAACTCATTCCTATCTTTCTTTCGTTGTCATCTCCCTGTTGTCACTCTTAATGCAGATCACTCCATATATAGTGCAGTTTATTTCTAATATTTTTTTTTAAACAAGTTTATTTTTAATCTTAATTAATTAGCTTGAATTAGTAAACAAATTCTTGTGCAAATTAAAATAAATAAACACTTAACATAAAACAAGTTATATGTATAATCAAATCGTATCTCATTGAAGCGATTCATAAGTTACAATTACATGATTAAAAGATAACAAATTTCTGCAACATAGCCCTAAAATATAAAAAAGTTTCTACTTCAACGTCATTTTCTTCTCAGTCCTGTCCTCAGAAACTCCAATGGATGCATCCCCTCCCTCATTTGATGTCCTTGATGATCCATCTGAATCCACAATCACTTGCTGCCAAAGCAAAGTGAAAGGGATGAAGGGGATGAAATAAAGTGAGGGAATCACATTATGTGATTCACTCAACCTTACCATCCATGTTATGTGATTTACTCAACCTCAGAAGTTTTTTGACCATTAAGACAGAAACCTTTAAGTCTAGGTATAGGAAGAAATAACAAAAGTCTCAAAATATGATAGAGCCATATTGTGAAGGAATAGAAAACGCACGAAATATAGAGGAAAAGAAGAGGGTTTATTACAGACTGATACAGAAGAATGGTACTTTATATAGAGAAGAGAGACGACCTGATTTTCTTCAAAACTGATCTATAAACTTAATGTTCATTAAGTGGATTAAGTTACAAGGTGCATGGGTAAATGATAGTGTGATTTTACATGATGTTTCATATACACTTTTGCATGCATTTTTCATATAGATTAGGCATTCTCTATTTGATTTTAGTTAGTTTTTCCCTTGGAACGGGTGAAGCGGTTTCTTGGTGTTGTTTTGCAGGAATTTAAGGAAAAATGCTCAGAATTAGCCTTGATGGAGCTTGGATGAGATAGAGCGTGAAAAGCAAAGAAAATGAGCCAAGCAGAGCCCATCACGGCCTGATCGTGATGACCATCACGACCATGATCAAGAAAACTGAGAAGATTGAAGGCAAAAGTCAGAAGCTGTCACGGCCTAGCCGTGATGCCCATCATGGCCGTGACAGGCCAAACAGAACCGATCACGGCCTAGCCGTGATGAGGCTCACGGCCGTGATGCTCCAAATTTGAAAGGGCGCCCACCCCAGAACACGCCACGACCTGGCCGTGATGGCCATCACGGCCGTGACGCGTGGCCTCTCTATAAATAGAGCGCAGAACTGACAGAAAAAAGGGATTCTGGATTGATTCCAGAAAGGATTCTGGGGATCTCTGACACAGACTTTCAGACCTAAAAATAGAGACCTTGGAGGCTGCGGCTAAGGAAGGATTGTAACCCTAGAACGGAGTTCTTTGAGAGGGTCATTCTGTGACGATAGTGGAAAGCTCCCATGGAGTTTCTTCTCTCCTCTTCTCCTATTTCTCTGGTTTTTGCTTTCTCTTTTATGAGTAGCTAATCCCCATTTGTTGGGATTAGATGTAATCAAACTGATTATTATGTATTTGCCTTGACTGATTATTCTGTGTTCATGCCTTCATATTAGTGATTAATTTTCCATGCTTAATGCTTGTTGTGGCTAGCACCCCCATGACTCGATTAGTGTTTTGGTATACAATTGGGAAATTCGTATTAGAACCGGAATTGAATTTAATCACGTAGTAACCCTTGCATCTAGGAATGGAGTTTGGTTTACTAGTAATCGCGTAATCCATAATCCTAATGCAAATTCATTAATCTAGGCCACCTAAGGAATTATGGTCTATTAGTGGATTTAGGCTCTTGCCATCCGAGGAATCGGGGCTTGAGTAATCTAGTGGATTGATTTTAATATTTGAAGCATGAATGGGATGTATCTAGTCCTGGTAGTACATGAGGAAGAGGTTTGGTGAAGTCTAGTCCCAACATATCCTTTTCGCATTCCAAGGGCTCAACAAAAATACAAAAAGATTTTGATTGTTTTCTTTTATTTATTTTGAATTCATATTTTAGTCTAGATAGTTGCTGAACTTGTGAATTGGTATCCAATCCCCGTGGATACGATAACCGGTCTCACCACCGTATTACTTGCACGACTAGGTATACTTGCCCGGAACCGTCAACAAGTTTTTGGCGCCATTGCCGGGGATTGGTTTTGCCAATATCATTAGTAACAAAGGAGGCAACTAATTTAGACATTTTTATCTTTTATTTTTCTGTATATATTTGATCTTTTTTGTTTTTGAGTTTTGTTTGTGCCAGGTGGATGGAATTCATGGATAACTATCATTATCCATTTGATGATGAAGCCTCAAGTCACACTTGGGAGGACAACTGGTGTTGGGAAGATTACCCAGAATTGGCAAATTTTGATATCCCAGCACAAGTTGATAGTGTGACGGGTAGGGTTGTATACAGATGCTCCAAGGAGGATTGGGAAACCCTTTGTTCGTATTTACCACCTCCACCACCATGTATGATTCCCATAGAGCCACATGAAGCAGAACTTGATCAAAATCTGGTTGTGGGGATGGATCAAAATGAGGACGAAGTGGTAGTGGTAAGCGAACCACAACAAGAGGAATTACCTTCCACAAATCCTTGGGAAACAACAAGTGAGGAGGCAAGTCAATCGGAAAACAGTCACTCCACCATGCTTGCTGAATTTGCTGCGTTAGACAATTATGTGTGGACACTGCTAAATTAGTCCTTTCCACTTGTCTGACAAACTTCCTCTTGAAAATTCCACTTGACCCGAGCGGAGGTGAGTTCATAATTGCAGAGGTCAATGGAGTTTTCACACACTGGCTAGGTGGGATTGTGGCCAGAGTTATATTACTGCTGCAGTCGCCACTCCATAAACCATGGGATCCGGGTGGAGGATCTCACATCTTGAGCACCCCTTGGTCTTTATACCACAGGTTATGGGATCCAGTGGATGCTTCTTAATGAGTCAAGCTAGTGACGTTAAAGAAGCGCTTATTGGGAGGCAACCCAATTTTTCTTTTCATTTTTCCTTTTGTTTTTGATTTTTAACTCTTGAATAATTTGAGAAGATCAAGAGTTTTCTTTTACTAATAAAATTGCCAAGTGATTTCAGGGAAAGAAGGAAGGGAGAGCAAGAAGACAAGAAAAAAGAGCAAAGGCAGCAACCATCACGCCCAGGCCGTGACACCGGTCACGGCCGTGATGAGCTAAAAATGAAGACCAGAAAGGATCACGGCCCAGCCGTGATACCCATCACGGGCGTGATGGAATGACCCTGAAGAGCATAAAGCATCACGACCTAACCGTGATGGAGGTCACGGCTGTGACAGGCCAACACCCATGGATCAGAATTGATCACGACCTGCCCGTGATAAGGCTCACGGCCGTGATGCATTTCCCAACAAGTTTTTGACTGGAATGAGAGCCAACACCCGTTACCACCTCAGTAAGTCGTTCCATTTTTCTCCTCTCTCCATCTTGATTGTTTACATTGGGGACAATGTAAATTCTTAAGCTTGGGGTAGGGGTATTTTTGCATTTTTTAATTTTACATTTTTTTTCATGTTGCATTCATATAGTCTTGCATATAGTTTTGTATGATCACATTATTAGATTACCCACTTGCTTAGATTTTGCATCCAATTGTGAGAACTTAATGCCAAATAAATTGTGATAGTGAATTGTTGAACCCAATTTTTTATTCTTGTAACATGGCTACAAATAAAAATGTTTGAGATAATCTTGTATAGTTGATAATTAGCATATGGTTCCATAGATTTGTGCTTTTCATTGATTTATGAACTACAAAATGTGAGATTTTGAGCCAAAGGGGTACTCACTAAATCTACCCCACTCTTTCTGATTGAGTGTTATTCCTCTTGGATGTATTTCTCTAGAACTTGACTTGAAACCATTTCAAAGATTAAAAATTTTTGAAAACATTTTTGAAAAGGATTGAGGCACTAGGTATTTTTCCGGCCTTCTGAGCTTTGATTGATGAAATGCTACCCCTTAGTTGCCCAATTTTGAGCCTGAAAGAATGAAATACTTTTCTTGGTACCAGAAAATATTTTGATAAATATGCTTGGTAGGATACCTTCTAAAGTATTACAAAAGGGTAAAAAGGTAGTTGAAAAAATTTTGGGATGAAAAAATCAGAAAAATATTTCTCTTGAGCTGAAAAATCTCCCCTTCTCCAAGCAAAAGAAAAACAAAAGAAAAATAAATATATATGGAGAAGGGGATGACAAAAAAAAAAGAAATGAGAAATAAAATGAAAAGAAAGAAAGAAAGGTGGAAAAAGGAATCGAAACCCAAAAAGGTGTTTTAGAAGGTGTCATGTTTGCAATGATTGATATTTTGTGTAGCCTTTTGAAATGTCCTTTTCTTGATTTCCCCACCTAACGATTAATCCCATGGCCCCATTACAACCAAAGCAAAAGACCTCTTGATTCTTAATTGTTTTCATTAATAAAGTAGAGATTTGGTTGATAGTCAAGCCTATGGTAGAATTCATTCCTTGAGGAAAATGGAGCGAATTGTCTTATGTCCCTAACACTTGAGTGAGGTGAGAGAGAGAGCCAAGCAAATGAACAAGCTTGGGGTGATCTTCAGAAGAGCAAGAGTGCCCGAATCAGTGAGAATATGAGTCTAAGAAACCTAAGCGTCTAATTGGACTTGAACTGATTGTTTCTTGCTGAATTGTTTGAAATGCCTATTACTTGGATTAGTATTTACTCGGGTTCTTGGTTCACTATCCACGCTTTGATTATTTATCTCTTCTGGACTTAGTGATTGCTTGAGGACAAGCAATTGAATAAGCTTGGGGTGATTTGATAGTGTGATTTTACATGATGTTTCATATACACTTTTGCATGCATTTTTCATATAGATTAGGCATTCTTTATTTGATTTTAGTTAGTTTTTCCCTTGGAACGGGTGAAGCGGTTTCTTGGTGTTGTTTTGCAGGAATTTAAGGAAAAATGCTCAGAATTAGCCTTGATGGAGCTTGGATGAGATAGAGCATGAAAAGCGAAGAAAATGAGGCAAGCAGAGCCCATCACGGCCTGGCCGTGATGACCATCACGGCCATGATCAAGAAAACTGAGAAGATTGAAGGCAAAAGTCAGAAGTTGTCACGGCATAGCCGTGATGCCCATCAATGCCGTGACAGGCCAAACAGAACCGATCACGGCCTAGCCGTGATGAGGCTCACGGCTGTGATGCTCCAAATTTGAAAGCGCGCCCACCCCAGAACACGTCACGGCCTGGCCGTAATGGCCATCACGGCCGTGACGTGTGGCCTCTCTATAAATAGAGCGCAGAACTGACAGAAAAGGGAATTCTGGATTGATTCCATAGAGGATTATGGGGATCTCTGACACAGACTTTCAGACCTAAAAATAGAGACCTTGGAGGCTGCGGCTAAGGAAGGATTGTAACCCTAGAACGGAGTTGTTGAGAGGGGCTGTTGTGACGATAGTGGAAAGCTCCCATGGAGTTTCTTCTCTCCTCTTCTCCTATTTCTCTGGTTTTTGATTTCTCTTTTATGAGTATCTAATCCCCGTTTGTTGGGATTAGATGTAATCAAACTGATTATTATGTATTTGCCTTTACTGATTATTCTGTGTTCATGCCTTCATATTAGTGATTGATTTTCCATGCTTAATGCTTGTTGTGGCTAGCACCCCCATGACTCGATTAGTGTTTTGGTATGCAATTGGGAAATTCGTATTAGAACCGGAATTGAATTTAATCACCTAGTAACCCTTGCATCTAGGAATGGAGTTTGGTTTACTAGTAATCGCGTAATCCCTAATCCTAATGCAAATTCATTAATCTAGGCCACCTAAGGAATTAGGGTCTATTAGTGGATTTAGGCTCTTGCCATCCGAGGAATCGGGGCTTGAGTAATCTAGTGGATTGATTTTAATATTTGAAGCATGAATGAGAGGTATCTAGTCCTGGTAGTACATGAGGCAGAGGTTTGGTGAAGTCTAGTCCCAACATATCCTTTTTGCATTCCAAGGGCTCAACAAAAATACAAAAAGATTTTGATTGTTTTCTTTTATTTATTTTGAATTCATATTTTAGTCTAGATAGTTGCTGAACTTGTGAATTGGTAATTGACATCCAATCCCCGTGGATACGATAACCGGTCTCACCACCGTATTACTTGCACGACTGGGTATACTTGCCCAGAACCATCAACAGTAAGTAGCACAGTAGTCAAAAGAATGAATGTTTTTGTAGAAACTTATACACTTTTAACGTCAGTTGTCTTCAACAACTGACGTTAAAAGTGTTTTTAAAATAAAAAATATTTATTTTTAACGTCAGTTGTTTAATACAACTGACGTTAAACAATGACTTTTAACGTCAGTTGTATTAAACAACTGAAGTAAACTGTTGTTTTATTTTTTATTATAACGATTACACCCGCGCGCCTTCTTCACTTCGCTCTGTACATCTCTGTTCTTCTCTTTTCATCATGCTCACTCTCACTCTGGCCTAATTGCGAGCTCCTCTCCACTGCAACCACCGCCAGGGCTTCTTCGCCACCACCGTGAGGTACACTCTTAACCCTAACTCTGTCTTTCCCGCTGATTCTTTGCAATAACTTGACATCTCCCTTTCCCCTTCCCGCGCACTAACGCTCCTTGACCCTCTACTCTCAGTAACCACATCGAACGTTGGCCACCACTCGAGCTCCCCTACCCGCCACCACGCGAGCCCCTATTTCTGGTGAGTCTTTAGGACACATTTTTTATTTTTGGTTTTGAGTGTATGTTGAAACTGTAGTCTCTGTAGTTGAAACTTGAAACTGTGAGTTTGAGTTGTTTGGAATGTCTCTATTTCTGGTTGTGGGTTTTGTGTTTTCTCTTGTTTTTCTTCTGCTATCATGACCTATTTCAAAATGGGAAGAAATTTAGAGTTGCTTGTAGCATGTGACATCAAAAACTAGTTTTCAATCTCCCGTATTGTCTTTATATTGGATATATGTTTTGTATATCTACAGAACCTATCTAGTTATGGATCGTAGTTGGATGGTTTGTAAGCGCACTAGTGCTGAGTATTTGAAAAGGGTGGGAGAATTTATAGAATTTACTCAAAGGAATGTTCTGTTGTCCTTGTGTCAAGTGTTTGAATACGAGGAAATGTACGGTGAAGGATATACGTACTCATTTGATTTGTGAAGGGATTTGCTTGAGTTATACAAGATGGATATGGCATGGTGATGTGTTGTTGAGTAGTACGGCAAGTGTCTCCCAAAGTGAGGACGTTGACGTAGATATGAAGGATGATCGAGTAGAGGACATGATCCGTGATATTGGACAAGAATATTTTCATCGAGCTCATGTGTATGATAGGTTGTGCGGTGATGCGGATAAGCCTTTATATCCAGGGTGTACTACTCATACACGGTTGTCTGCGGTGCTAAAATTGGTTTTTGTGAAGGCGAGAAATGGTTGGACCGATAAAAGCTTTACGGAATTGCTTGAAGTGTTGAAAGACTTGCTTCCGGAGGACAACACATTGCCTGACCGTAACTATGAGGCCAAGAAGGTATTGTGTCCGATGGGTATGGAGTATAAGAAGATACACGCATGCCCCAATGATTGCATATTGTACACCGTTGTTCATGAAGACAATCACGATTGCCCCAAATGTGGGTTATCACAATACAAAGTGAAGGGTGGTGATGATGATGATGATCTTGATGATGTGAGAAAAAAGGGTCCTCCTACGAAGGTGTTGTGGTATCTTCCAATAATTCCAAGGTTCAAGCGATTGTTTCCCAATGCGAAAGAAGCGAAGAATCTTAGATGGCATAATGATGAGAGGAAACGTGATGGAAAGGTTCGTCATCCTGCTGATTCTATGCAATGGAAGAATATTGATACTATGTTTCCGGATTTCGCCGATGAGCCAAGAAACCTGAGGCTTGGACTTGCTACGGATGGAATGAATCCTTATGGTAACATGAGTAGTATTCATAGTTCATGGCCGATTCTGTTGATAATTTACAACCTGCCCCCTTGGTTGTGCATGAAGCGCAAATACATGATGTTGTCTATGTTGATTTCGGGCCCAAAGCAACCGGGAAATGACTTAGATGTTTATCTAAGTCCCTTGATTGAAGACTTGAAAATGCTGTGGGTGGAAGGTGTTGATGTAGTTGATAGGTATTCTCATGAGAGTTTCAAGCTTCGTGCCATGTTATTTTGCACCATCAACGACTTTCCAGCATACGGTAACTTGTCCGGGTACGGTGTCAAGGGGCATAAAGCATGCCCTATATGTGAAGAAGGCACATGCTACACTCAGTTGCATCATGGAAAGAAGACGGTTTACCTTGGGCATCAGAGATTTCTTAGACGTGATCACCCATATCGTAAGATGAAAAAAGATTTTAATGGATGCCAAGAGACAAAAGAAGCTCCGGCGGCCTTAATTGGAGAGCAGGTTTGTCAGAGGGTAAAGGGCATCGATGTTATATTCGGCAAGTCCAAAAAGAAAGATAAAGCTGCTGAGAAAAACATATGGAAGAAGAGGTCGATATTCTTTGATCTTCCATACTGGCGCAAGCTTGATGTCAGACACTGCATTGATGTGATGCATGTGGAGAAAAATGTGTGTGATAATGTGATCGGGACGCTTCTCAACATTCAGGGCAAGACAAAGGATGGTGTGAATGCTCGTCTCGACCTCGTTGCTATGGGTATACAAGAGCAGTTAGCTCTAGTTGTTGAGGATGGTAAGCGGACTTATTTGCCGCCAGCATGTCATACTTTGTCAAAAAAAGAGAGGCAAAGTTTCTGCGGGTGTCTTCAGGGCATCAAAGTTCCACATGGTTACTCTTCAAATATGAAGAGGCTTGTCTCTAGTGATCTTAAATTGGTTGGCTTAAAGTCTCATGATTGTCACATCAAGATGCAACAACTTCTGCCAGTTGCTATTCGTGGTATTGCTCCAAAAAATGTGAGACATGCCATTACTCGGTTGTGCTCATTCTTCAATTCTATATGTAGCAAAGTTGTTGACCCCCGTATGTTGGATGAATTGGAAGTTGAGGCTGCTACAATCTTGTGCCAATTGGAGATGTATTTTCCTCCTTCCTTTTTCGACATAATGGTTCACTTAATTTTTCATTTGGTGAGGGAGATTAGATTATGTGGGCCGGTTTTTCTGAGATGGATGTACCCAGTTGAGTGCTACATGAAGATCTTGAAAGGGTACGTGAAGAATCCTCATTGTCCGGAAGAATCTATTGTTCAAAGGTATGTTGCAGAAGAAGCTATTGAGTTTTGTTCAGACTACCTTCATAACACGGATCCTATAGGGGTTCCTAAGCCTCGGCATGATGAGATAAGATGTCAAGGTAAGGGAACACATGGCTTAAGAATTAATAGCAAGGGTCGGGAGGAAGTGCTTCAAGCACATTTTTATGTATTGAACAACATCGATTCTGTTCAACCTTTCTTATTTGAACATAAAAGAAAAGTCAATCAAGAAAACCCTCGAATGAGCGAAAGGTGGTTGTTGAACAAGCATAACAAGACTTTCTTACCATGGTTCAAGGAAGAAATGCTTAAGGATGGTAGTACTGCTTCTGATGACATAAGATGGTTAGCACGTGGGCCTAGCTTCAACGTCATATGTTGGAGCGAATACAACATCAATAACTTTTCCTTTTATATAAAGGAACAAGATAACAAGAGTACCATGCAAAATAGTGGGGTTATGATCGTGGCCGAAGCAATGCACTTCCCTAGTGCAAAGGACACAAAACCCGTTAAAGGACCGACACCTTACTTTGGATATATTGAAGATATTTGGGTGCTCGATTACACTAAGCTTACGGTGCCAGTTTTTAAATGTAAGTGGGTTGATAGTAACGGTGGTGTACAAACCAACGATTTGGGGTTCACATTGGTAGACCTCAACAAGTTAGGTCATATAAATGAGCCTTTCATAATGGCTTCCCAAGCAAAACAAGTGTTCTACATCACTGATCCTTCTAACAAAAGGTTGTCCGTGGTTCTCCAAGGAAAAAGCATGTATAATGGTAGTGATGAAAATCAAGATTCAAATCTTGATATTCCTGAGACTCCTTCTTTTTCAACAAACATGGCTACTATAATCGAGGAGACACAGGTGGACGATGTACATGCCACTCGTGATGATCATCACGAGGGGATATTGATATAGGTAGTTTAAACTTAGTATACATTTATTTTTATTTATACTTCTGTATTTATTTTTAGTTAAAACCTATTTTAATAAATATATATTGTTTCTGAACAGACATACATATGGATCAGTCGGATGGCCCACATGCACGGGTGATAAGCCTCTGGCTCATCTAGTTTTATGACTAGTATGACCGTGGTTTTGTGCCAATTATATCTCGTTTTCGCCCAAATTAGACTTGATTGTCCTCAAGCAAGGTTTTGAGTCCCTTAAGTAGTTTTAGGGTAATTTAGCCAATTTTGAGTCAAATAAAGCACTTATGGCTATTTCATGTTTTCAGGTTAACTTAGAGTCCATGGAATGAAGGAAACAGTGGAAATTGCAATCCTGGAAGTACTCGCCCCGCGAGACTGAAGACCAGCCTATGCCAGAATTGTCATCTACTCTGCCTCGCCTCGCGAACCATGTCTCGCATCGCGAGCCTGGAAGTCAGAAAGCATCACGGTCAGCCCGTGACCCCCATCACGGGCATAAAGAGAAGACCCTGGAGGACAGAGACCATCACGGCCTAGCCGTGATGAAGGTCACGGCCATGACAGATAAGCACCCAAAGTCAGAAGTAATCACGGTCTGGCCGTGATAGGCATCACGGCTGTGACAAACTGGAAATTGAAGTCTCGCCTCGCGAGTCATCATCTGGCCTCGCGAGAGCCCAAATTTGAACTGACGCCATTTTAATATTCGCCTCGCGAGCGATCGCCGTTTCTGAAAGTTATAAATAGCTGTTTAGGGCAGAACAGAAAGATCTTTTGCTAATCCTTGTTTACGAATTTCTCTGATTGTATTGCGTTTTTGATGGAGAACTAATCTCCCTAGGTTAATCTGCTGTAATCGACTTCCGCCGACACTTGAGGTCTTGTAATTCCCGATTGAATTTTCTTCTCTCTTTCAATGCTATTCGTTATTATCTGTTTGCTTAATTCAGTTTGTATCGAATTAGTGTTGATTTATTTTCGATGATTTTATGTTCCTAAACTCAATCGCGTTTGCTTAATTCACGTGCGTTCAATTCGTGTTTGCTTAATTCACGAAGGGCTTCATCCGTTTGCTTAATTCGGAATTAGGAACATATGTCCCGTAGCGTCGATTTCGCTTGTTAATCGATGCTACAATCGAAGAGGGATTAGAATCTGCTTAGGGCATGGAATTACATGAACCGATGATAGTGGGAAACCGAACAGCAGATTGATCGTCTTTGTCTTATTTGATAACCACTTAAATTGCTTTGTTTTTGCTCTGTTTTGTTCTGTTTTTCCTAATCAATTTCAAACCAACCCCCCCCCCCCCCCAAGAAAACTGATTTTCTGCAAATAACACTACAAGAGTCCGCGAGAGGCGATACCCGAGTTGTCGCACCCTCACTACAGTTTTACAAACCGCTCTTCTTTTTGACGCGTGCGCGACAACGCGTCAAAATTGGCGCCGTTGCCGGGGACTCTTGTTTGTTATTCTTGCATTTTTTTTTCGTTTTTGTTTTGAATTAGACTGGCTACTAGGTCTACTTGCTCTGACTTGTGTGATTTGGATCCTGAAATTGAAAGAACACTGCACACACGCCGTAGAGCAATTCGGGCTAGCACTAATGGTGATTCTGATTCTGAACCTGTTTTTGATAACATGGGTGACCAAAGGACATTGAGGCAGCTTGCTGCCCCTGATGTTAATTATAATGGGTTGTGTATTGAGTATGCTGGTGTGGTTGCTCCTTTTGAACTTAAATCTGGTTTAATACACTTGTTGCCAAGATTTAGTGGTCTTGCAGGTGAGGATCCACATAAGCATTTGAAGGAATTCCAGGTAGTCTACTCTACACCCTTGAGACCAGAAGGCATTACTGAAGACCATATCAAATTACGAGCCTTCCCATTCTCACTTGAAGGCGCTGCAAAGGATTGGCTGTACTATTTGGAGCCAAATTCTGTTACAACTTGGAATGATCTGAAGAAGGTTTTCCTGGAAAGATACTTTCCTGCCTCCAGAGCTGCATCCATCAGAAAGGAGATATGTGGCATCAGACAAAGCAATGAGTCATTGGCTGAGTACTCGGAGAGATTCAAGAAGTTGGTATCTAGCTGCCCTCAACACCAGATTTCTGAGTAGCTCCTTATTCAGTATTTTTATGAGGGATTGCTCCCAATGGACAGAAATATTTTGGATGCCGCTAGTGGGGAGCACTCGTTGATAAGACCCACCGCTGCCAAGCAATTGATTGAAAATATGTCATTAAACTCCCAAGCAGTGCACAACCGTAAGCAACTCATCAAGACAAGGGGTGTAAATGAGATCCAAGGTTCTTCTTCCAACAAGGCCCTTGAAACCAGAATTGATGAGCTCAACTTCTTTGGTGAAGCAACGGCAATGGATAAGGTTCAGCCTAAGGTTGTGTGGCATGTGTAGTTCTCCCGAGCACTGACCGATGCATGCCCTATTCTCAAGGATGAGTCGACCACCGATTTGCCTCAAGCTTATGCAGCTAATCTCTACAATCAAGGCAACAATCAGAACCGGTACAACATTCCTGACCTCTCCACAAATAAGTACCACCCCAACTGGAGGAAACATCCAAACCTTCGGTATGGGAATTCATCACAACAACAGTTAATGGCACCACCACAGAATCCTCCTTAAGTGACCACCCCTGCACCTTCTGGACCTTCATTAGAGGACCTGTTCAAGCAAATGACTGCACAAATGGTTGCACAAAATCTCCAGTTTCAGCAGCAAGTTGGACAGTTTCAGGCCTCGCAGGCACAGTTTCAGCAGCGAACGGATGTTAGCATTCACAATTTGCAGACACAGATTGGACAGCTCTCCACTTCGATGAATGCCATGCAGCAAGCTCAGGGATCGAACCAACTACCTGCATAGACAGTGGTGAATCCCAATGCCCCCAATCCTAATGTGAGTGCCATTTCTTTGAGCTCCGGGAAAGTTGTAGAGGCAGCCCCTGAAAAAAATGAAGAAACTGTTGAGGTAACTCCTGAGCCTTATGTTGTTGTTGAAGTTGAGAGAGTATATGTGCCACCAATCCCCTTCCCGCAAAGAGTGCAGAAAAAATAAGAAGATTGATGGGGAAGACAAGGAGAGGGAGATTCTAGATGTGTTCAGAAAGGTGGCGGTGAACATTCCGCTTTTGGATGTGATTAAGCAGGTTCCCAAGTACGCAAAGTTTCTGAAGGATTTGTGCACACACAAGAGGAGGTTGAAGGGTAATGAGAGAGTCAATTTGGGGCGAAATGTTTCAGCCCTCATTCAGCCTAGACTTGCTCCCGATAAGGTTACGGATTTTCACCCTCACTCGAGCACTTTGCCACAGAAGTGCAAGGATCCGGGAACTTTTGCTATTCCATGCACCATTGGGGACAGCAAATTCGACAATTGCATGTTGGATTTGGGAGCCTCCATAAATGTCATGCCCATCTCTGTTTTCAACAACCTTGATCTGGGTCCTTTGCAACATACAGGTCTCACTATCCAGTTGGCCAACAGGACCAATACTCGTTCCATGGGAGTGGTAGAAGATGTGCTGGTACAAGTTGATGATTTGATTTTCCCTGCTGACTTTTACATCCTGGACATGGCAGGGGAAACAAATTCAAGCAGATCACCAATCATCCTGGGCAGACCGTTCATGAATACGGCAAAGACAAAGATTGATGTTGATGATGGAACCGTGTCCATGGAGTTCGGTGACATTATTGCAAGCTTCAACATTTTCGATGCTATGAAGCATCCATTGGAAGAGCACTTTGTTTTCCAAATAGAGTTGCTCTCTGAAATTGTTGACGACACCTATGATGACTTGGTTGTTGATTTTCCATCTAGTTCTGGCTTTAATGATGTTTATTCATGTACTGACTGTACTAACACTAACCCTTGTGTTGTTTGTGCTGAGATTGATTCTACTTTGCAGGGTGATAGTGTAAGTGAAGCTGTCTGTTCGGCTGAAGTTCTTGACAGCCCGGCTGCCCCAAACATACCATCTGTTGAACAGCCACCCTCCTTAGAGCTTAAGCCACTTCCTGGGAATCTGAAGTATGCTTACTTGGAGAGGAATGAAAAACTTCTAGTGATAATCTCCTCCAACCTTGACTCTGACCAGGAAGCTAAACTCTTGGAGGTTTTGAAGAAGCACAAGAAGGCAATTGGATGGACCTTGGCTGACATCCCAGGAATTATCCCCTCTAGATGTATGCATAGGATTCTGTTGGAGGATGGGGCTAAACCAGTTAGGCAGCCGCAAAGGCGGCTAAATCCATTGATTCTGGATGTTGTAAAGAAGGAGGTGACAAAACTCCTGCATGCGGGTATCATATACCCCATCTCTGATAGTACTTGGGTGAGCCCAGTGCAAGTTGTACCCAAGAAATCTGGCCTCACAGTGGTAAGAAATGAAAACAATGAGCTTGTCCCCACTAGAGTCCAGAATAGCTGGAGAGTCTGTATTGATTATAGGAGGTTGAACCAGGCCACTCGAAAGGATCACTTTCCTTTGCCGTTCATCGATCAGATGCTCGAACGGCTGGCTGGTAAATCCCACTACTGTTTTCTTGATGGCTTTTCCGGATACTTCCAGATCCACATTGCACCAGAGGATAAGGAAAAGACCACTTTCACGTGCCCCATCGGCACGTTTGCCTACAGGAGGATGCCATTTGTCCTTTGCAATGCTCCTGGCACTTTCCAGAGATGCATGATTAGCATTTTTACTGAATTTATTGAAAATTGCATGGAAATGTTCATGGATGATTTCACTGTATATGGTTCCTCATTTGATGCATGTTTGCATAGTCTGAATTTGGTTTTAGAGAGATGCATTGAAACTGACCTTGTTTTGAACTATGAAAAGTGTCATTTTATGGTTGAACAGGGGATTGTTTTGGGGCATATTATTTCCAAAGAGGGTATTTCAGTAGATCCTGCTAAAATTGATGTGATTTCTACATTGCCTTACCTATCTTGCGTTCGTGAGATTCATTCTTTTCTTGGTCATGCAGGTTTCTACAGGCGCTTCATTAAGGACTTCAGCAAGATAGCTCTTCCTCTGTCAAACTTGCTGAAGAATGATGTCATATTCAGCTTTGATGATAACTGCAAGAAGGCGTTCGACTTCTTGAAAAAGGCATTGACCTCTACCCCTATCATCCAGCCCCCTGACTGGACCCTCCCTTTTGAACTCATGTGTGATGCTTCTAACTATGCTGTGGGGGCGGTCCTGGCACAAAGGGTGGGCAAGGCTGCACATGTCATTTATTATGCTTCTAGGATTTTACATGCTGGACAGTCTAATTACACCACCACTGAAAAGGAACTTCTAGCTGTTGTTTTTTCTCTTGATAAATTTAGATCATATTTGCTAGGTTCCAAGGTTATTGTTTTCACTGACCATGCAGCTCTGAAGTACCTGTTGAAGAAGCCAGAAGCAAAGCCGAGGTTGATTCGGTGGATGTTGTTGCTCCAAGATTTTAATGTGGAGATAAAGGACAAGAGTGGAGCTGAAAATTTAGTGGCTGATCACTTGAGTAGGATAGAGAGGGATGAGGATCCTTCCCCCATTCAGGATGACTTTCCTGATGAGCAGCTTTTACAGTTACATGGCGTAACTCCTTGGTTTCCCGACATTGTGAATTACCTAGTTGCTGGTGTCTTTCCGACAAGAGCAACTAGGTCACAAATCCACAAACTAAAGAGTGACGCCAAGTACTATATTTGGGATGATCCATTTCTTTGGAAATTTTGCAGTGATCAGGTGATTAGGAGATGTGTCCCCGACTTTGAGATTGAGTCTATTATGCACTTTTCTCATGCTTCTCAAGTAGGGCGATAGAGGACTGCAAGAAAAGTCCTAGATTCTGGTTTTTACTGGCCCACCATCTTTAGAGATGCTTATGAGGTTTACCGGGCATGTAAGGAGTGTCAGACAACAGGTACAGCCATCACTCGCAAGAGTGAAATGCCTCAGCAACCTATGCTCTTCTGTGAGGTGTTTGATGTGTGGGGAATCAACTTTATGGGTCCCTTCCCTGCATCTTTTGGCTTCCTCTACATTCTTTTGGCTGTTGACTATGTTTCAAAGTGGGTGGAAGCTATCCCCACTAGGACTAACGATTCTAAAGTTGTTGCAAATTTTGTTAGGTCCAATATTTTTTGCAGGTTCGGCATACCTCGTGCCATCATAAGTGACCAGGGCACTCACTTCTGTAACCGCACCATGGAAGCTCTACTCCGGAGGTATGGAGTTGTGCACAGAGTCTCCACTGCTTACCATCCCCAGACCAATGGCCAGGTTGAGATCTCCAACAGAGAGATCAAATAGATCTTAGAGAAAGTGGTGCAGCCGAATAGGAAGGACTGGAGCCGTCGTCTAGAAGACGCACTTTGGGCTCAGAGGACCGCTTTCAAGACGCCAATAGGGATGTCCCCCTTTAGGATTGTATTCGGTAAGGCATGTCATCTCCTTGTGGAAGTTGAGCACCGTGCTTATTGGGCGGTCAAGTGCTGTAATTTGGAAATGCAAAAATCTGGTATTGAAAGGAAACTCCAATTACAGCAGCTTGAAGAGCTTAGGCTAGAAGCCTATGAAAGCTCTCGGATTTATAAGGAGAAAACCAAGCATTTCCATGATAGGATGATTGCTAGGAAGGAATTCTCTGTGGGTCAACGGGTCTTACTGTTTAACTCCCGCCTAAAATTGATGGCTGGGAAACTTCGGTCCAAGTGGATTGGCCCATTTGTTGTTACTAATGTTTTTCCTCATGGTGCATTAGAGATTAAAAGTGCAGGTAGCAACAAGGCATTCAAGGTTAACGGGCAGCGGCTGAAGCTATTCCATGAGACCTCGGTGCCTGAGGATGCTACTGTTGAGGATGCTACTGTTGAGGAGCTCTCCTTGGAAGAGCCCACCTACACTGCAACTTGATCAGGGAGCACCCTTTCCTTTCCCTCACTCTGTTTCATTGAGGATAATGCATATTTTAAGTGTGGGGGAGGGAACCATTTGTTGTGTTTTGTTTTGTGTTTTTTTTGTTGTGTTTTCTTTTCGCTCTTGAATAATTTGAGAAGCTCAAGAGCATGTGTGTGAGTCTTGTGTCGGCAAGCTTGGTGGGTTTTGTTGATTTAGCACATATTGATTGCATGATTTATGTTGATGATCCCCCCTAGGTTGTAAAATTTGAAAATTGATCCCCATGTGAAAAAAAAATTGAAAATTGAACTTTGAGATATTTTGTTATGATTGCATGATTTATGATAAGTTTGGGGTGAAGGGGTGCACACACTAGGGATCGAATCTCGGTCAAACAGTTTGCGAAAAATGTCCAGGTGAGGATTTGAGCCTCCAACATGTTTTTAACTGTGTGAATCACTTTCAAGTTGCACTTTCCTGATTTTGCTTGAGTCTCTTCTTGGTTTGCATGTTTATGTGACTGCATCAGATGATTTATGCAATTTTCTTTGAATTAGCTACTTGGCCTAAATTGAACCATCCCTAATGCATGTTCCCTAGTTAGCCCCATTGAGCCTGATTAGCCTCTTGTTCTTGATAACCTTATGTTATAAGCCAAAATCTGGAAAAACCATGTTAACCTGATCTTAGGATTAGGAGAGCATGGAAGCCCAGCAATAGAAGGGTTGCAAGAAAGTAAGTTTGGGGTGGCTACAGTGATATGTCATTCTGGGTGATAAAAAGAAAAAATATATAAAGGTTGAAGCCAAGGGCAAAGAAAGAAAAAGAGAGAAAATAAAAAAAAAATTCCAAAAAGAAAAGGGGCAAAACAAAAATGGTGTCAAAGGAAAAAGGTGTAGCCACCCATAGCGCCAAAAAGAAAAAAAAAATGGAAAAAGGAATTAGAGTGAAAAAAAATAATAGTGTACAAGCTCCATGCTCTCTTAGTTCCTAGGGACTTAAGCCTAGTTCCTTTGTATATCCTACCCTTAGTCAGGCCCCATTACAACCTTAAAAGACCTTTTGATATTGCATGCATGTTTTCGTGAGAACCTTGTCTGAGATGAAAATCAAATTCATGGGAAGTGCTCTTAAAAGTGAAATTGAGTGAAATGTTGATAGCCTAGACAAATTGAGCGAATGAGTGAAATATTACATGCCCTTGTGAGGAAGTCGATTGTTTGAATTTGGTGATCTCCCTTTTGTGTGTAACTTGGATCCCCTGCTTAGATTAATGATTGTTTGAATGATGAAATTCTCAAATGTTCAGAATAAATGATTGTGGGGATTACATTGTTGAAAAGGGGGGAACATTGAAGGAAAATTGTTTTGATGAATTGCTTGAAATGTGTGCGAAATTGACTGAATCCTTTGAGCTTGCCAAGTCTTGAGTCGTTTTGAGTTTTAGTTTGCTTGGGGACAAGCAAAGTTCAAGTTTGGGGTATTTTGATAAGCCTCTGACTCATCTAGTTTTATGACTAGTATGACCGTGGTTTTGTGCCAATTATATCTCGTTTTCACCCAAATTAGACTTGATTGTCCTCAAGCAAGGTTTTGAGTCCCTTAAGTAGTTTTAGGGTAATTTAGCCAGTTTTGAGTCAAATAAAGCACTTATGGTTATTTCATGTTTTCAGGTTAACTTAGAGTCCAGGGAATGAAGGAAACAGTGGAAATTGCAATCCTGGAAGTACTCGCCCATGAGACCGAAGACCACTGTGCTGAATTGTCATCTACTCTGCCTCGCTTCGCGAACCATGTCTCGCATCGCGAGCCTGTAAGTCAGAAAGCATCACGGTCAGCCCGTGACCCCCATCACGGGCGTAAAGAGAAGACCCTGGAGGACAGAGACCATCACGGCCTAGCCGTGATGAAGGTCACGGCCATGACAGATAAGCACCCGAAGTCAGAAGTAATCACGGCCTGGCCGTGATAGGCATCACGACTGTGACAAACTGGAAATTGAAGTCTCGCCTCGCGAGTCATCATCTCGCCTCGCGAGTCATCATCTCGCCTCGCGAGAGCCCAAATTTGAACTGACGCCATTTTAATATTCGCCTCGCGAGCGTGCGCAGTTTCTGAAAGTTATAAATAGCTGTTTAGGGCAGAACAGAAAGATCTTTTGCTAATCCTTGTTTACGAATTTCTCTGATTGTATTGCGTTTTTGATGGAGAACTAATCTCCCTAGGTTAATCTGCTGTAATCGGCTTCCGCCGACACTTGAGGTCTTGTAATTCCCGATTGAATTTTCTTCTCTCTTTCAATGCTATTCGTTATTCTCTGTTTGCTTAATTCAGCTTGTATCGAATTAGTGTTTATTTATTTTCGATGATTTTATGTTCCTAAACTCAATCGCGTTTGCTTAATTCGCATGCGTTCAATTCGTGTTTGCTTAATTCACGAAGGGCTTCATCCGTTTGCTTAATTCGGAATTAGGAACATATGTCCCGTAGCGTCGATTTCGCTTGTTAATCGATGCTACAATCGAAGAGGGATTAGAATCCGCTTAGGGCATGGAATTACATGAACCGATGATAGTGGGAAACCAAACAGCAGATTGATCGTCTTTGTCTTATTTAATAACCACTTAAATTGCTCTATTTTGTTCTGTTTTTCCTAATCAATTTCAAACCAAACCCCCCTAAGAAAACTGATTTTCTGCAAATAACACTACAAGAGTCCGTGAGAGACGATACCCGAGTTGTCGCACCCTCGCTACAGGTTTACAAACCGGTCTTCTTTTTTACGCATGCGCGACAGCGCGTCAACGGGAGGACACTGTGGGGCCTACGCAGGACCCGATCGTGCCTACGCCTGATTCTAGTGTAAGTTTACATGTTATATACTATCTTTAGTCCTTCTTTTTAATGTAAGTTTATAATGTTACAACCCTCTATTTTATCATTTTTTTTGTCCATACAGACATCACAGTCTCAGAGGAAACGGGGTAGAGGAGCCACGACTTTGAAGAAATTAGAGAAGGCCAGGCAAAGCGGACAGAAGCTTGAGGTGTGCTTTGATGCTAATCTAAAGCCCCAGGGACCCCGTGCTAAAGAATTTAAAAAGTGGGTGTTTCTACAAGCGAAACAGCACGTTAGCATCAACTACAACCATTGGAATGACGTTCCACAGAACGTTAAGGATCAGATTTGGGAGGCTATCACGGTATTTTACCTTTACATTCTTTTGATTTACATTATTATATAATTATCCGAGTTATAATCCATCCAGTTGTTATGTATTTAATGTGTAGGTAGCTTAGACTGTGCCAAATGACGAGGATCATCGTACGAAATGTATGAAAATGTCATCAAAGCGTTGGAATGGGTTCAAGCATGATCTTAACAGGCACTCTGTATCTGGGAAGAAGCGGCTTGATAAGATGTTCTCGGATTATCCCTGGATTGATAAGGATACTTGGGATATGTTTGCTAGGAGTCGACAGGATGAAGAATTTCAGGTTGGTTGATTAAGTTAATTTTGTATGCTTGTTATAGATCATTTAACGGTATTTAATTATGTGTTTTTGTTTGCATAGGCTAAGGTAGAGAAGGGTAGGTAGAATCAGGCGAATAACGTCCACCGCCACACCATGTCTCAGGGTGGGTACGAGACTCGGATCGAGGAGATGATGGCGGATAGGCTGAGGGTGAAGCATGAAGAGCATGCTGCTAGGATAGAAAGAGGAGAGGTGCCTGAGGGCACACCATTAAGTCCTCCGTCGGACATCGACCGCGAGGATGTCTGGTTAGCCGGCCGCATGACAAAGACAGGATCTTTTAAAGTTGATGCCACTCGTGAAGTGGCAGATAAGATTGTAAGTAAATAATTAACTTCATTTCAATTGATATTTGTATAGATATTTTTAACACTTTTCACTTGCACCTTTTTCCATTTCTTCATTGTAGATGGATCTTAAAGCACAATGCTCCCAGGGCTCATTCGTCCCTTTTGGACGGCGGGATGTCTTGATGACTGCTCTAGGCAAGAAAGACCATCCTGGTCGGGTTATCGGTGTTCCTGGGAACGTGATTATCAGAAAATATTATGGCAAGTCTGCTTCACGAAAGCGGGTCGTCGATGAGGCATCAATTTTGGAATCCATGACTCAGCAGCTCATCTCCAACCCTGCTATTACAACACATATGATGAAAAGCTTCCTATCCAACCCAGAATTCAAGCAGGCGCTTGCTAGAGAGCTTTCCTCCGTCGGTTCATCCCAGGACACCGCAGGACATGCCAACCCTTCACATGTGAGCACAAAAGAGAGTTAGAGTAGGGTACATGTGGAGGACGATGAGTTGGCAGCTAGGGAGCGGGAGTTGGAAGTCCAACGCCGTGACCTTGAGTTGGAAATGCAAAGGCGTGAGCTTGAGTTGGACATCAAACGCCGTGAGCTCAAAATGGTAACAAAGGTATGTATTTATTATTAATGTCCAAATTAGTCAAATAATTACTTGTGTTTTTTTTAATTATCAACAACTTATCTATTTTATTTTTTCTAAATTGAAGGCCAAGTCGACGTCGGTGTCGCGATCACTCACCACTCGTTTGTTTGTTCTCACTTGGTGAGGATTATGCCTTTGAGATTTTTGAATGTCCATTGGAGCACGATGGATGGGTGGCACACCTAAATCAAGAGAAGATATTATCCTTCTGTGGTGAAGATCTCGGGCACGCCTGCAGAGATAACGAGTGGATGGCCAGCACGGTTTTGAGTCTCTGGTGCACGTAAGTTAATTTTAATTTTATAACTTATTTATTTTTGGTATTTTTCCATTTAATAATTTATTTTAATTTCAATATATATATTATGTAATTAACATCCACACCTTTTCATATCTTAGGTATCTCCATCGTCTTCAGCTTGATAAGGGCTCCAAATCAGTTTATGGCTTCTTAGATCCGTCAATCCTTATGCCTCAAGTCTCTGCTTGCGATGAATTAAGTAAATACATAGGGAACATGATGGGAGACAATCGGAAAGAATTATATCTGGCTCCCTACTCTATGAGTAACCATTGGCAGTTGCTCGTACTTCACCCGTATAGCCATACTGTCATATTCTTCCGCTCTCTCCACCAAAACCCGCCACAGGAGGTGGTGGAAGCTGTAAATACGTAAGTAACTAATCTTCAATTTAATTTAAGTTTTAATATCAGTTGTTTTTAGTTTATTACACACATGATATATGAATTTGTTAATTGACATATTATTTGTTTATGATAGCGCCCTGAAGGCGAGTAGCATAAGTTGCGCCAACGGGAGAAGTAGGACTTCTAAGGCTAAAGGAAATCCTGATTGGATCATCCTCAAGGTTTGGTAGTTTATTTATCAAATAATTAATATTATAATTACTAATTTATATGTATATTTAACTGACATTGAAATTAATTTTGTTTGTAGTCTCGATTTCAACCTGACAGGTGGTCGTGCGGCTATTATGTGATGCTTCATATGCTGAACATAGTCTCCGCATCTATTACGGATGGATGGAATAAGGTAATATTTAAACAACTTGTTGAATTATATATTATAGATTTGGTGATGACTTGCGTTAATGTTATTGTTATTATTTGAACGTGTGTAGGCATTTAACAACCAATTGCCTCTTCAAAAAGATGAGTTTAGAGACTTGAGGATGAGCTTGGCAGAATTCTTCTTCAAGTATGCGGCTGAAAAAGGAATTGACAAGATACCTCCGCAATACTTAGATGAATAGTTTTTTTGTTAGACTTTAGAAACTAATTAATAACACACACACACACACACACACACACACACACACACACACACACACACACACACACACACACACACACACACACACACACACACACACACACACATATATATATATATATATATACTTAGATTGGTGGTTTAATTTTTAGACATTAGATACTAAAATTTATATATATATATATATATATATATATATATATATATATATATATATATATATATATATATATATATATATATACTTTTAGATAGTTATGTTTTTCCTATACATGGGTTTTGGTTTGAAGTCCCCCTATTGTTCCTTTGTATATTTCTTTTCTTTTAGTTAATATTGAAATTTAAGGGTAGTGTTTGCAATTCTGTGTTACTGGGATATTTACTAAATGCATGGATAGCTGAGGGGAGTGATATTTTAAAACTGAATTTTAAAAAAAAAAATCTATTAACGTCAGTTGTATCAAACAACTGACGTTAATAGTATTTTATAAAATATACAGTACACTATTAACGTCAGTTGTATTACGAAATTGACGTTAAAAATAAAACATGTAACGTCAGTCCTTTAACAGAACTGACGTTAATTTGAACAACATTAACGTCAGTTGTGTTAAAGAACTGACGTTAACAGTTTTATATTTAACGTCAGTTGTTTAAACAACTGACGTTAAAATATTAACTATTAACGTCAGTTGTATTTACGTCAGACAATATTCTGACGTATAAAATCAATTTTAACTGATGTAAAAAGCACTTATTGCACTAGTGTGTCCATCCGTCTGAGGATGATAAGCAGAACTCATCCTCAACTTTGTTCCCAAAGCATCGTGTAACTGTCTCCAAAATCTAGATGTAAATCTGTGATCTCGGTCGGAGACAATACTCGACGACACACCATGCAACCTCACTACTTCTTTGATGTAGATATGGGTCAACCTTTCAAGACTATAACTCTCACCAATAGGTAATAAGTGAGCACACTTCATCAACCTATCAATGATAACCCAAATCGCACCAAACCTCTTCGAAGTTCGTGGTAATCCAACCATAAAGTCCATCGCTATGCTATCCCACTTCCACTCTGGGATATCCAAGGATTGCAACAACCCGACGGGTTTTGATGCTCTATCTTAGCTTTCTTACATACCAAACATGATAGAACATACTCCGCCACTTCTTTCTTCATCTTTGGCCACCAAAACATCTTCTTCAAGTCTTGGTACATCTTGGTGGCTCCTGGGTGGAAACTCGGCTTACTTTTATGTGCCTCCTCTACGATCATCTTCCTAATCTCTAAGTCCTCTGGCACACAAATCCGATCCTTAAACCTTAATACTCCATCTGATCCTCTCCTAAACTCTGAAACCTTACTCTCATCTATACCTCGATTCACATCCACCAAATATTCATCCTGACCCTACTTAACCTTAAGGTCACTCAAAAACTCACTACCGATGGTGATCATACCTAAGCATATTCTATCCTCAATCAAATCCATACCCAGGTTCAAATCTCTAAACTGTTCAAGCAACTCCATCTCTTTCACCATCATTGCCGATACGTACAAGGATTTCTGACTTAGTGCATCCGCCACAACATTAGCCTTCCCTGGATGGTATTCAAGATCAAACTCAGTCCTTAATGAATTCCATCCATCTACGTTGCCTCATGTTCAGCTCCTTTTGATCAAACAAATACTTTAAACTCTTGTGATTACTGAACACATTAAACTTAGCTCCATAAAGATAGTGTCGCCATATCTTCAACGCGAAAACTATGGTTGCTAACTCCAGATCATGGGTTGGGTAATTCCTTTCATGAACCCTTAATTATCGGGAAGCATAAGCCACAACTATTCCCTCTTGCATCAAAACACAACCCAATCCTTGATAAGATGCGTCACAGTACACATCAAACTGTCCTAATGGATCTAGTAACGTCAGCACAGGAGATGTAGTCAACTTCTCCTTTAGCTTCTGAAAGCTCTCTTCACACTTCTATGTCCAAACAAACGCCGTACGTTTTCTCTTTAATTGCGTCATAGGCAACACAATCTTCGAGAAACCCTCGACGAACCTCCTGTAATACCCTGCTAATCCTAGGAAACTCCTCACCTCACTCATCGACTTAGGTCTCTCCCATTTTATCACGACCTTTACCTTAACTGGATCAACAACTATCCCTTTCTTGTTGATTACATGCCCTAGAAACTGTACTTCCTCTCACCAAAATTCACACTTGGATAGCTTAGCATACAACTGCCTATCTCTCAACACCTGTAACACCACTCTCAGATGTTCCTCGTGTTCTTCCCAACTATGGGAGTATATAAGAATATCATCTATAAACACCACAACAAACTTGTCGAGGAACGGTCTAAAGATCATGTTCATGTAATCCATGAACACCGCTGGAGCATTAGTTACACAAAAATGCATAACTAGGTACTCGTAGTATCCATACCTTGTCCTGAAAGCGGTCTTAGGTATATCCTCCTTCTTCACCCTAATCTGATGGTATCCTGATCTTAAATCTATCTTGGAAAACACCGAAGCTCCCTTCAATAGATCCATCAGATCATCTATCCTAGGCAACGGATATTTGTTCTTGATTGTAACTTTATTCAGTTGCCTATAATCCGGGCATAACCTAGAACTTCCGTCCTTTTTCTTGACAAACAATACCGGTGCTCCCCAAGGAAAAACACTCGGTCTGATGAATTCCTTCTTCATCATGCCATCCAGCTGTTTCTTCAACTCTACCAACTCCACTGGTGACATCCGATAAGGAGCTACTGATACAGGTCCGGTCCCTGGTATGAGATCTATAGCGAACTCCACCTTCCTCTCTGGTGGCAAACCTGGAACGTTAGGAGGGAAAACCTCGGTAAACTCTCTCGCAATAGGCAGAGAATCTATACTCGGAGTCTCCTTAGCTTCCAAAGAGAAAATCATCACATACTACTGAGAACCGCCACCCCTCATAGTTGCTCCTTCATTGGCAGATACTATGCTAGAAAGCTCAATAAAAGTTAAGGTATTTCCGGCACAGTCTAACACTACATGGTTAGCCGAAAGCCAATCCATGCCAAGAATAACGTCTATCTGCTACATAGGCAAACAGATGAGATCTACAAAAAATACCATATTTTCAACAACTATTGGACACTGTAAGCAAACAGACATAGTGATCAAAGGATCACTGGTAGGGGTGGATACTATCAGGGTATATGGTAGCTGAGAAACGGGTAAATGTAAATGATCTGCGCACTCATGGGATACAAAAGAATGTGTAGCGCCTGAATCAAACAACACAGACGAGAGTCTACCAGATATTAAATACATACCTTAAATAAGATCTGCAGATTGAGATGACTCAGATCCTCTCACTGTAAACACCCTCCCCGTGGCCCGAGGTCTGACTGTCTATCGTCCCACTGCTGGAACCCCTCTCCTAGCTCCTCCTCTGGAACTACTAGCTCCTCTGTCGGCTGCCGGCTGCTGCCGTACTGCTCTTTGTCGACAATCCCTAGCAAAATGACCTGGTTTGCCATAGAAGTAGCAACCAGATCTATATGTGCAATCCCTGATATAATGCAAACCTCCGCATCTGAAACACACTGGGGCACTCTGCTGCTGGCCCTCTCTGGTAACTGGTGCTGGTGGTGCAGATGTCTGAGCACTCTGTCCTAGTCTAATGTATGGTCCTCTCCTGCACTGAGAACCTCTATCACCATTCCTCTGATTACCTGCTCTGGTAGGACCCCCACTACTCTTTTGTCTCTGCTCTGCAGCCTGCCTCTGGTCCATACTCTCAATGGCACTGCACCTCTCTCCAAGCTCTAGGAAACTCAGGATATCCAAGGGCACTATAGCCCTCCTCAACTCATGCCGTAAACCCTCCTCGAATCTCCGGTACATCCAGTCCTCATCTGGAAACCTCTGGTAGAACTCAGAAAACTGAATCAGGGCCTCGAATCTGGCCGCGTAATCACCAACAGACCTGTCTCCCTGCTGGAGACTCATGAACTCTCTCTCCTTCTCACGTCTGACTAACCGCGGGAAATACTTCTCAAAGAAACACTCTCTGAACAACTCCCAACTGATCAGTCTGCCATCAGCCTCTTGCAATCTCCTCTTGCCTCTCCACCATGACTCGGCCCCTCCGGTCAACATGAAGGCGGCATAGGTCACCTTCTTATCATCTCTGCATCTCATGGTATCAAAGATCTTCTCGAGCTCTTGAATCCACCACTCTGCTCGCTCTGGATGATACTCTCCACCAAACTGTGGTGGCTTACCTTTGAGAAAGGTAGCAAATCCTGCATCCTCAGCCTCGGCGGCTCTCCTCCTATCCTGCCGCTCCTGTAACTCTGCCTCTCTCTCATGCCCTCCGAGCATTCTCTGCTACTGCTGCAAAGTAACGGATGCTAACTCACGGATAGTCCGAAGAGTCTCGGCGGACTCTCCTCCACATCCAATCCTTGCCTCTGGCTGATGAGGCTCATCCTCTACACCCTCTATCGCTCTACCACCACCATGTCTGCCACGTCCTCGACCTCAGCCTCGAGCCATGATCCTGTTAAAAGAAATCATTAGCCCACATCAATATGACATATAATACTACATAAAACTGGAATATAAATACTACATGCCATAGAGATGTCGCGTCGGACTCACTACCCAACTTCTAAGAATAGTTGTTATCCGATGTGGATTCAACTAAATGGCCAGTTCACCCAAATCACAGTGCTCACAGTCCGTTTTAAAACCGAACTGCTCTGATACCACCAAATGAGACGCCCCGACGTCCCATTAAAGAAAACCAAAAAAAAATATGAAGACCTAATTTCGTTATTATCGTTAAGCTGATATATTAAAACAGTGGAAAAATTAAAAAAAAAAAACTTAAAACACACACAACATATATACATACATACATAACATATACACCACAAGACCTGATACAGTACAATAGAGGGAATCCCATCAGTCGGATCCCAAAATGTACAAACTGATAATAAAACAGAAATAAAAACAACATCCTAAAGTGACAAGACGCACTGGCCATAGACTCTGTACTCAACTATGAGGATCCACTGCTCGTCCTCCAACGTCTGGCTCATACGAGGTTCCATCAAGCTCCTCCAAAGCTGGCTCCCCCGTAGGATCTTCTCATCACGATCACATAAAAAAAACATATGCAATTTAGAGAAGACAAGGATAAGAAACCATATAATGTCAAACGTGGAAAGGGTTTAGCAACATTTAATTAAATAACGACACACTAAACATCCGTCTCCCAAGTATAAATATATGTAACACAATCATCCTCAATCCACATCTAGGATCTTTCCTCTACCCTCTATCATGATGCAATGCAAATGCTGTATGAATAATCTCCTGAGGTATCGCTCATATCCGGATATCACAGCAATATAATCAACACGTCCCAGAGTCCCCGGTGCACACCCTCGTCCGCGGATGGAGGGTGCCCACGCAAAGCAATGGCACTATAGCTACACAACCCGGTGCACACCTCTGGACCACAATCCAGGATGCTCATGCAATGCATGAACTATAGCTGCGACTAAAATAAAATCATCTCTGGACGGTCGGGATTTCTCCCTCCGTGGCATAGACCCTATACGACCATGTTTCAGGTCCACACGACCATGTTTCAGGTCCCTCATATCACAGACCATGTTTCAGGTCCTCCCTCTAGTGCCCTAACCGTTCATCATAATCTCCTAGATAACCTCAAAATAATCTCAGCTCATCAATCTCAGCCTCATATCACGATAATCATCTCGGTTAGGCATTGCTATCACATATCGTATGCAATCCCCAAATACATCCTCGTGTCTCAACATAAATTATGATTTACTCAATCCTCTAAGCATAATCATAACACTCATCATAATCATCATCATGTTATCCATAATCATCATCATATATCATCATGTCATAATATCATTTCCAAATAATAAATACCAAAATATAATAATAATAATAATAAGTATAAACACTTTCAAAAATAATTACAACACTCATGATATCATATATCAAGTACCAAGTTCAAATCAACCAGTCAAATAGGCAATCATCACATAATAGAAATAATATATATATATATATATAGCGTAACGACGATAAACGCACAATTTCTATATCATCATCGGTACCACTGAGTAGTCCCCAATGTGGTATAGACATTGTCCGTTACTCGCTCTCCTGTAGGGTTTGGGTCGCCCTACACCATTATCTAATTAAATATAAGTGCGTCGTTTCCGACGTTAAATAGTTTCTTTCCCCCACCTGGAGAGTCGCGCGCTACACGGAACGAGACGAAACGAACTAAAACAAAGCGTCCTCGAAACTTTTCGATTCTGCCTCACCTAGAAATAGGGTCTCCGAGCCTCAAAATCCACCTACGACTCACATTGAAAAAGGCACATTGTAAGGAACTCAAAATTGGCAGAAAATACCACCAAATCCGCCACTGATTTGGCCTCATATATAACAATCCAGAAATTTATTTACAAAGTTGAACGGTGAGTTTAGAGAAATACCTTCATTTTAACGTCTCCAAAAATTTTAGCTCGATCCAATGGTGGATGAGCTGGGGATGAACCTCATAAGATGACTGGTCTGGAGCTACCCGAGTTGAACTCAACTCCAATTTCTAGGCTGAATAACTCATACTCTGGGAAAGGTACAAAATTTCCAACCGTTAGATATGAAGAAATACTAGCTTAGAACCTCCATGTCAAATTTGGACACAATCCAATGGAGGATGAAGGCTTGGTGATGATTTCTCTGAAACTGTTCCAGCTCCAAAAGCTCTCAACCATGGTGTTTTTGGGGTTCTTTAGTGATCTCCCTCTCTCATTCTCTAATTATCTCTCTAATTCTCTCCCTCTCTCTCTCTAGAACTCTATGGCTTTCTGTTCTTTCCAATTCTCTAGTCTCCTTCTCTGTTTTCGGTTTCAAAAGGCTCAAGTGAAACCACTTGAGTCCTTTTTATTTTTTTTCAAATTTCTGGCGCTCACGCTCAACGTGAGTTTACCCATGCTGAGCGTGGGATCGTCCACAAGCGTGCTTGCATGCATGCCACGTAACCCGCCTTGTGTCCTCTTGCATGGCACCACTTTCCCACGCTCAACGTCAACTCCCCCACACTTAGCGTGGCCTCTGGTTAGTAACGTTGACTTCGCGCGTTTCTTTGCGTTCTGAGCTCGTTTGAAGTCCGATTGACCTCAAATTTGATATATAAGCTCATCAAGACCTAATAAACAACCTCAAACCATAAAAAATTCCTAATATCAACCCTAACTCCAAATTTCTTGATACATCCTAAAGACGATAAAAGGGGAAAACCCTAAGTTGTTTTCACGTTCAAACTCACTCGAGATGACTTCGTACTTTCCCTGAAAAGGTTACTAGACCTCAAACAACATCTTAAATATTTAATTCAAGCCTTAAACCTAATACTCTTACTTAAACAAAACATAAAATTATGGATGTTACACAACCGGATGCTTTGCAAGGTTGATTGCGGACTGTTATCAACCATCAGCTTGATTGTGCCAGTTTATTTTGCCTTTATCTCTTGCAGTAAAGTGTCAAGACACAATGCTTGACAAGCACTCATAGAAGCTGCAATGTATTCAGCCTCACAGGATGACAAAGCAACCACTGATTCTTTCTTTGAACACCAGGAGATTGGAGCTTTTCCATACATGAAGACATAGCTAGCAGTGCTTTTTCTGTCATCTTTATCTCCACACCAATCTGAGTATGAATAACCGAATAGCTCAGATTCTGCACTGTCATGTTTATTAGGAAACAGAATGCCACAATTCATGGTTCCTTTCACATATGAGTATTCTTTTAGCTGCCATCAGGTGAAATTCTAGGTTTTTCCATAAACCTACTGATTAATCCAACACTAAATGCAAGATCAGGTCTAGTATTACATAGGTACCCGAGTGATCCTGTGATTTGTCTGAAGTAGGTTGCATCAACCAGTTCTTCATTCCCCTCGTTCTCAAGCTTCAAACCAGTTTCAGCTAGTGTTGCAGCTGAATTACACTAAAGCATATCATACTTCTTCAACAGATCAGCTGCATATTTGGTTTGATGCATCACAATTCCATCCTGTGATTTCTCAAATTCAATTCCAAGAAAATAGGATAGTTGTCCTAAGTCAGTCATCTAGAACTCTTTCATCATTTACTTTTTGAATTCTGCAATTTCTTTCTCATTGCTCCCAGTTACAAGTAGGTCATCCACATAGAGACAGACAATTAGTACTTCAGTTGTATCTGCTAATCTCACATAAACACCATGCTCATATATGCACTTGTCAAAGCCAATTTGTTGCAGAAATCCATCAATCCTTCTATTCCATGCATTTGGTGCTTGTTTCAAGCCATACAAGGCTTTTTTCAGCTTGTAGACTTTAGTTTCCTGACCTATTATCACAAAGCCAGGAGACTGAGCAACATATACTTCCTCTTCAAGTGGCCCATTGAGGAAGGCTGACTTTACATCCATCTGGTACATTGTCCATCCCTTCATGCTAGCAAGTGCAACAACCATTCTAATTGTCTCAATTCTGGCGACAAGAGCAAAGACATCACCATAATCCACTCCAGTTTTTTGCAAAAAACCTTTTGCAACTAGCCTAGCCTTGTGCTTCACCACCTCACCACTTGGATTCACTTTCACTTTGTAAACCCATTTAACTGCAATTGCTTTCTTCTGTGTTGGTAATTGGACAAGTTCCCAGGTTTGATTTTTTCCAATAGACTTCAATTCATCCTTCATTGCACTAATCCATTTTGAATCTTTAATTGCCTCATCAAATGTCGCTGGTTCCGATTCAGTAAATAAAGCAAAATGGACTAGATCACCTTCTGCATTGACAGCTGAATCTAACACCATATCATAATCTTGAAGCCTTGGAGGAACTTGTCTAGTTCTCTGTGATCTCCTCAGCTCATTAGTTGGCAAGGCAACACTGTTTTTTGTATCAGCATCTTCAAAACCAACTAGCATTCTTGTTGGTTCCTTCTCTGTCTGAGCATCCCAATTCCAACTCTCCAGCTCATCTATCCCAACATCCCTGCTGATCTGAACTTGCTTGCTCACAGGGTTGAAGAGCTTATAATCACCAGTAGGATGATAACTAATCAGGATCATCTTTTCACTCTTTTCATCTAGCTTTTTTCTGAGTTGATCAGTTATATGCCTGAAACAAATGGAGCCAAAGACCGTCAAATGAGATACATCTGGTTTGCTGCCTGCCCAAGCTTCCTCAGGTGTTATGCCATTCAACCTTTTGGTAGGGCTTCTATTTATGATGTAAGTAGCTGTTGATACCGCATCACCCTACAAATAGTTGGGTAGCATCTTACTTTTCAACATACTTCTTACCATATTCATAAGGGTTATGTTCTTTCTCTCTGCAGTACCATTGTGCTGTGGAGTATAGGAAGGAGTTACTTCACGCACAATGCCTGCTGAATCACAAAAAACCTTAAACTCATCTGACACAAACTCACCACCATCATCAATCCTTAAAACTTTAACTTTCTGCTCACTTTGTCTTTCAGCAAGAATTTTGAATCTCTTAAAATTTTCAAATACATCACTCTTCTTCTTTATCAAATAAATCCAAGCTCTTCTAGTAAAATCATCAATAAAATATACGAAGTACCTATTACCTCCAAGAGATTCAATTTGAATTGGTCCACATACATCTGAGTACACCACTTCAAGCTTGGCTTTGGATCTGGTTGGTATTTGTTGCTTTAATGAGTTCCTTGGTTGCTTGCACTCCAAGCATCATTTCTCGTGGCAGCATTATTTGTGGAAGACCATGAACCATTCCAAGTTTGTACAGGAGGTTTAGATCCCTGAAATTCAGGTGACCAAACCTATAGTGCCACAGCCACTCATCTCTGCTTGCTGCTGTTGCTAGGCACTTGTGCTCCATGATTTGAATACCAACCTTAAAGGTTCTGTTCTTGGACAGAGGGGCCTTTAACACCAATCTTTTCTTGTTATCAAATACTTTTAAAACACCGTTTTCCATATTCACTATAAAGCCTTTTTCAAGTAATTGACCAAGACTAAGCAAATTGTGTTTCATAGCAGGGACATACAAGACATCAATGATATAGGAATGTTTACCATCCTTTCTTTGAATCATTACTTTGCCTGCTCCTTCTGCCTTGAGGGTGCTGTTATCTGCGAACTTTACACTGCTTTTAACTGCACCATCAAGATTCATGAACCAATCCTTTCTGCCAGTCATATGTGTTGAGCAACCGGTATCAAGATACCAGTAATCTGCACCATCTTTATCATTTTCAGTGGTTGCCATCAGCAGAACTTGATCAGAATCTGATTCATCCTCCTGAGCCATTTGAGCTTCTTCTTCATGTTTTCCTGGCACTTTCTTGCCTTTACACTCATTTGCATAATGGCCATATTTTTGACAGTTGTAACACTGCACATCTTTTCTTGGAATTCTTCTTTTCTCATGGTTTCTGCTCCCTTCATGTTTCTTGGAGCCTCCATCATTTTGATTCTACTCAGAACTGCTACCTTGGCCTGTTTCTTGGTTCTTCCACTTGCTATTCTTCCATTTTCCTTTCCCCTTGTAATTCTTTCCTCCATCACCTCCTTTCTGTTTGGACTGAGCTTGTAAAGCTTGCTCAGTCTTCACAGAACTCCTCTCATTTAGTCTCAGCTCTCGAGCTTCAAGAGTTGCTTGCAGCTCTTCAATCTTCATTGACTCGAGATCCTTAGACTCCTCCAATACAACCACTACTTGATCAAATCTAAGAATTAGTGTCCTCAGCACCTTCTCAATTATCATCACTGTTGACAGAGTCTCACCACATGACTTCATCTGATTGGTGAGAGCCATCAACCTAGTGAAGTAATCATTCACACTTTCTTGGTCATTCATCTGCAGTAGCTCATACTGCCTCCGTATGGTCTGAAGTTTAACCTTTTTCATCTTATCAGCACCCTCATAATAGCGAGCCAAATTGTCCCAAGCCTCCTTGACCGTCTTTGCAGATGATATTTTCTCCCAATTTTCAGGATCCATGCCATTCTGTATGAGGAAGAGAGCATTGCCATCTTTCTTCAATCTCAATTGATAGACTCTTTCTTGCTCTTCTGTTGCATTCTTCTCGAGCTGCTTAACTCCATCATTCACCACATCTAGCACCTCTTGAAATCTGAAGAGCACCTTCACTTGAGATATCCATCTATCATAATTCTTCGAAGACAAGATGCCATCTATCATAAATCTTGAAATCTGAAGAGCACCTTCCATTTGTGGATGCCATGCTTTTTCTCAAGAACCAGGATCAATAACACAACTCTATGATACCAATCTGTTAGAACACAGGCTCATACACTTATTGCTCACAGTAAAGAACTCAAGTATTTAGAGAAGGAACTAAGAGATAAGAAGAAAGTATATTCACTGAACATTTCTAACTAACTTTATTGAATCACAACACTTGTATTTATACACAGTAGTTTAGTCCCACACAGGCTAAACTTACACAACAAACTACTTAACAAACTCTATCAATCAGTTATGCCCCTAACTGATAACTACCACAACTGAAATTAACCACTTTACAACACTATCAACTGTTCAAAACATGAGATTCAACATTGCAAACAATACAGTTGATAATCTGATGGTCATAATGGACCATGTGAGACAACGGAGGTGCAATAAGATTTTTCGGCTTTCTATATGCAAGTTCTGTACTATACCCAACAGTGTCGTGGTGTTCTTTTGAACATAAGTGTTCAACCTGGGAGCGTTGAGAAATGAATGAAGAGGGAGAACGGAATATATTTTGAGTTTCACAGGTGTCTAACAAAAGGAGAACGTAGATGAGGAAGAATGTAGAGAAAGGCGAAGAACCAGATGGAGAAGGCATGCTTTAAATAAATTGGGGGTAATTGAGTCAAAACTTTCTCATTCCCATGGGAATGTTTATGCCCGGGAATAATTTTTATCTCTTGTACCAAATGTAGGAAAGTTTTATTGCCACCTCACATTCCTGGAAATACAAAAACATCTCTTATACCAAACGTTACCTATAGGTTATAAGTCGTATCCTTATCAACTGAACATTTGTTTTATACAATTTTTTTTTCAGGAAGAGGTTAGAAAAATATCATATAAATCTTGATTATCATATTGTATATTTTTTATTTGGTTTGAATTATCATATTGTATATGAATGATCATGATTAAAAGATAAATATATATATGATCATTTTAAGTGATCATATTGTGACAGATGGATTAGGGATCATTGCTTCGTAGCATGTTTTACATGTAGCTAATCAAGTGACGAAGAGATGATAATGGGTAGGGTTTGGATAGGGTTCTATAGTACCCGTCCACATACCCTCGTTTGAAAAAATTATCCGCACTCGGATCCGTACCCTCGTGGGTAGCAACTTTAGTATCTTTATCCGTACCCTCTCGGTACCTAAATACCCGTACCTGCACCTGTTACCTGTATTTTAATAATGAAAAAACAATAAATAACAAAAGAAAGTTATAATAATTAAAAAAACAATTCAAAGGTCTTTTAAATCTACTAATAAATATTACAAACCAAAATATTTAAATAAATAAAAACAATGAAAAATGAATTATAGATGTTTAGAAGGTTAAAAATCTTTAGATTAATTTTGGTTTTAAAATTTGTATTATAGTTAATAGTTAAAATTACATATATTGGTAATATAAATAAATAAATAAATAATATTATATATTTTTTGGTCCGGAAATAAATAATTATATATACATATACATTTACACAGGTTTGGGGCAGGGTGGGTACCATAGTACCCGTACCCGCACCCATACCCATTTAAATTTGTGGGTAATTACCCGTACCCGGATCATTAACCATTGTCCGGATAATTACCCTACCTATTGTTGGTACTTTATGCGGGTATCCAATGGATAAGGTACAAATTATCATCCTTAGACGAAGGTCATGGTCAAATTTGGTCTTTCTCTTGATAACCAGTTTATGATTTTTGATTATCCCTGCTTTATCTTAATACATTAATGGTGTATTTGGATGAGAAAATTTAATAGGGTAATGTATTTTTAAAGGGTAATTACTAATTAGAAACCATCTATGTAAAATGTATTGTGTTTTCCTATTGATAAATTCTAATTACCTTTTGAAAATACATTACCCTCTTAAATTCCCTTATCCAAACACACCATAAGGGTAGATACTACTTGTATTTGGTTTCTAGGAGGTTTCTAGTTTCTCTTTATTTGGGGCTTAGCCCTTTTGATCATAAAAAATAAATAAATTAAGTGATAATATAAACATTAAAAAAATAACATGGAACATACATATATGACTTTGTGATCAAAATCTACAAAAAGAACGGTAAACAGTAAATCACAAAAAAATAAAAAATTATTTATATAATTTAATAATATTTTTTTGATAGTTAACTTTATAAGGGTGAATGAGAAGAATGGGTCAATATAATCTAATAACTTTTTAAATAATCTTTAAATTTCTAGCTTTTTTAAAAGTCATTTTTTTTCATCATAAAACAATTTTTTAAAAATTTAATTAAGTTTATCAAACATATCATTATATTATATTTAACCCAAAATAACTTTTTTTTTCTTCAAATAAAAGCGGTTTTTGAGGGAATTGATCATTCCCAAACACCCACTCTTACCTTGTGGAGTGTATAATAAAATGAAATTTTGATTAGTATATAGTCAAACATTTTTCACTCTTATATTAGTATGAAATATTAATAAAGAAACCTCCAAACAAAAAATCAACATGAAACCAAGAACTTGTACCAAAAATGAGATTTCGACCACACATTTCACGATTCCCGAAGCTATGTAATTAGGTTAGTAGGTTCTTGGTTTTTTCTCACTCGCTTTGCACAATTTTATATTAAATTAAAGAAAAAATTAATATAAAAACGAATATTCAAAGTGGAATTTGGTATCAAATTATGATGCATCGACTGATTAGTAGCCAAACCCAAAGAAGAATCAAATAATTATCCCACACACAAATGTCTTAAAACTTGTACGGTACCAAAAGAAATAGCACTTCACCATTTCAATTAAAAAAAATCACATTAATAACCAAGCAGTGTATTCCCTCTTGTGTTGCTCATAATGGCTTGTTTGATCCCTTCGTTCTGTTGGATCATTTGACATCCCTTTGGGGCTTTTGGACTTCAAACACGCCTTGACGAAGCGAGTCCATGTGTAAATCTCTAAAGCCAATACAATGGAACCCAAAAGCGTGAGAATTCCAATGTACGTCCACCTCCATCCTTTTCCCCCTTTCAAAATGGAAATTCCTTTGAATATGTTTATGACTATGATCACCAAATGAGTCCATAACCAAGAAAATGATGGTACATATTCCAAAATTTGCGGTAATCATCTCATCACCTTGGGCTTTAAGCGAAAAGCTAACATCCGAAAACCAAATATTTCGTTAATATTTCCCAACACCGACGAATACGACGAGAATGAATGAACATTGAATAACTATTTTGGTCCCTGAAATTACAGACGACGATAAATTGATCCCTCACATTAATTAGAAATAGGCAAAAAGGTCCTCCAAATTAAAAAAAAAATCAATCATATTAGTTCAATTCGATGATGTTTTTAATTTGGGTACCATAACGAACATATAGATGCTTTTGTCTATTTCTTAATGTGTATGACCAACTTGTCACTGCTTAATTCAATGTAATAAAAATTAAAGTAAGCAAGTTTCCTATTGTACTGTCAAAAAAAAAAAGTTTTCTATTGTGTGCTTCGTAAATTATCAGTTTTTTTTTACAATGTTATAAATTATTAGTCGATTACATAGTAAACTATAAAAAATACTTAATTTAATTTAAAGCGTATTATATATAATATATATATTGATAAAAAAGAAAGGTAGTTAGGGAAGACACTCCCAAGGCTATCGGGCATGGCACCAATGACATGTTGGGGCTATCGAAAAACCCAACCTGGATGATTCACCTTGACTGGTCCGGATCGCAAGCAATCTCACACGATTGCGACTATTTAAGTAGTCCCCGGGCACCATGTGATATCTCCAGGAGGGTTGCCCACCAAAGATAAATCTTAGTGGCGTCGGGGAGATTTAAACCCGCACCCATGAAAAAGCGAGAGTTTAACTCCGTATCCTTAACCATTGATGTCAAACCCCGTTGACTAGTAGTAGTATATTATAATTTTTGAGAAAGAGAGAGGGGGGGAGGAATATTACTTGGATAGTGCTAAATGTGAATATGAGAATGCCGAAGGTTCGATGAGTATGGAAGGTGTAGTATCTTGAAGCATGTCCAAGATTTAGTCCAATAATCCAGCCAGCAGTGCCAATGAGGAAACCAGATAATTGGCAGGCGATGTGCAGGTAAAACCACATTGGATCAACTTTAAAAGGAAACACTCAAAGTACCTCGCGATTATAACTCCAGTTGGCAACAATGTTCCCCACCCGATAATGTTTAGAACTCCATGTACCTAAAAATTAAATAAAAAAACTTATAGGACCGATCTAACTAATTTTGCCAAAAGAAATCTAATTACTTCTTACCGTTCTAAGGCGACTCCGGGACTGTCCAAAGCTGGTGCCTGTGCTAGAAGTCAAGTTTATGGTCTCAGTGCTGTCAACATTATGAAGAGTGATTGGGTGCATCTTGGGTTCGTCATCTTCAGCTTCATGCCCAACTTGCCACACATGGTTCAGCTTCGTGATGTTATACTCTTTAGAAGGGAGGAGCAATCTAGCAGATAAAATGTACATTTTAGACACCTCATCAATATTTTCCATTGACTTATTGAGCACTTCAATTCCAATAGGTGATGGTGAAAGCCTGCAACCCCTTTGTGTCTCCCTAGTAACGTTATATGTGTCTACTTTCAATGACCCATCTGGGTGTTTAATGCCTATGACAGCTTTGGTTCCAATCATCTCAGCCCTTTTTCCTGGATTGACCCCCATGCTATCCATCCTTGAGGGGAATTGAGCTTCACACCAAATAAGATATCAATGACTATGGTGGTGTTGGTGCCATTGTGGTAGTTCCAGCCAAACTCAGCCCCTAGAGTACGCAATTTCTTGCAGTTTGTAATGTTCCTTTTGTGGATAAGTCTAGCAAAGTCATCACTACAAGAATGATCACCGAATGCAAGGGAGAGAAAGGCCAATATCAAAATGGTTAATAATGGTAAGGTGGAAGAAGATGGCATGCTTTGTCGGCCTTTCTTCATATTGCTCTCTTTTTCTTTTCTTAGGGTAGGAAATATTATAATATTTATAGAGCAGAGGAAGTGAACTCTAGTTTTTGGGTATACTATCACACAGCTGGTTATTTATGTTCCTTTTGTTTCTTAACTTGCCAAGAGTGCTGTTTCCCTTTTCCAAAGACATAGGCTGATACTTCCTCGAGAGGAAAAGAATTTAGAACCTTCACACTCACATCATGTAGCTAGCAGGAATCGTACGTTTTGGTCTTTTCATTTTCAATAAGCTAGGCTTCCGATTAATTACTTTCCATAAATACGGGTAATTTTATAGGAATGTGAAAATAACATTACCCTCACAACATATACAGTTTATCGATCTGAACAATTTCAGATGACAAATACATAGGTTTATTTATCCACACACGTACACCCGCAACAGTTTAGCCGGTGCACTTAATGTCTATGGAATTTGTATGTGCTGATATTAATAGAAATAACAATATGTCATTATACTGATGTCTAATTATGTAACTGTTATATACATAGACTATATGCTAATAGCAAAAGATTTAGTCCAAGAAAAACCTACTTTCGAACAGAACTCGTGTATCATGCAGCCTCATGGTTTGATAGCTTTTGAAAAGGAGAAACTAATTCAGGACTTTTTTGCTTTGTTTTCTAAGTTCCCGAGAGCCATAACAGTTAAGCTGTTGCCATTTGGCAGTACTTTTTAGTTCCAATCATATTCATTACTTTATGAGGCAGTCACCTATATTCCATGGAAAGTATTTTTTCAATATACCAGTTATACGATATCCATATCAATAGTATAGATTGATGTGAGTGTGATCACTGATGGAAAAAATATCAACTAATGACATATTTAAGTATGATACATCATCGGGTGAAAATTTGAGTGATAGTGAAACAGTTTATGAGGAATCTTTATATCCCCTGATCATGTCTCAAATTCCATTCCACATAACTCATCTTCGGTTGCAACAAATGCTGTCAATGGCTTTACGGAGAAAATCTCAACTTCTGCTACAGCTAATGTTGACTCTTGTTGACTCTACAGTCAATGATACTCCGGCGCCCGAGCATTCCATAGCTACCGGTTCGAATGGTACTCCGACTCCAGTGTCCGTGCATTCCAAGGCTACCTGTGATTTAACACTTAGTGGTAAGAATCTTGAGACTCTGAGATTAATGTTCAAGATCTTGACACTTTTCCAACTGTTGTTCAGAATGATTTTAATGTTTTATCTGCTCGGTTGGGAAAGCAATAACATGCAAGTACTTCTAAGGAATGAGAGCAAAATAATGATAATGTTGCTGATGATGGTTTCACGGTGGTTACGTCCAAATCTTAGAAGAATTATAACCTGAGACTGAATAAAAAACCTAATTCTAGGTATGCTTGATTCTCGTTTATTTTGCATGGATTTTGGTTGTTGTCCTCTCTCATGTTCTTGTTTTCTTTTTTATTTTATTAATAAATTTATGATGATTTGCACCTTGCTTAAAAAAAAGTTTTTTTTCCTCGAGGGGATACACGTATTACATGAGGAAGAAAAGAAAGGGAATAAGAAGAAAGCATTCGAACTTACACACTCACGATTTATATCTCACAATTTGACCAACAGACTTGATTCAATGGGATGGCATATTTTAAGTATTTAGATAACGGGATTGATATCACAATCATGCTAATTAAGTTTGCATCCGAGTACACATAAGAGCAACACATCATTTGTCTCTATTTCTTTAAGATATCAAACTAGTTATCAATTTGACTCGTCATCTATCAATTTTATTAATTATAGAAAGAGCATCTTCAACGTGAGTTGCTTAAAGAAGATTAAATTTTACCAAATTATTGTTTTTCATGATAAAAATTGTTTTTCAGTCAAAGCTAATATGTTTGGATAAATTGATTAAATTACAAAATAATTGTTTTTATGATAAAAAAAAGTTGTTTGTAGAGAAATTAAAAGTTTAAATCTTATTTATATATAAAACTATCAGATTATTTTGAAACTAATAATATTATTCTCATCTCACCAACGAAAAACTACTATCAAACAAATATTATTAAATTATACAAATGATTTCATACTTTTTTTTGTAATATACTATATAAAAGCTTTTCTTTACGCAACACAAAAAAATATTATGTTAACATTGTTTTTCAACAAACACCGCTAAACATAAAACTGATTCTATTGTAATCGATTATGCTTTGTGGCAACTTTATGCTGCCTTGATTGCAGCCACCAACGCCTTCATCGTGCCGAATATGAGAGGTGTGTTTAGTCGCACATCGTCTAGATTTATCACCTAAATAGTGCTTATAAAACTTGGACAATCATCACTTTACAAATCGGTTTTGTGGGGTTGATTTAGGCCCATAATTCAATATGGTATCAAAGCCTATATTAGATCCATTGTTGGATTGCCCGCATCATCCACGCTCCAGGTCCGGGCGTACCGCCTTAATTGCGGTTTGCCTCTAGCCACCTTAAATGCGACAACTTTGTGATGTCTTCATTATAGCCACCACACCTAATTAGTAGTGCTTATAAAGCTTGGAGAATTCTCACCTTACAAGCCGGTTTTGTCGGAAGTAATTTTCATATAAAATAATTTAGTGATTACTTTTTTGTGATTTTTATGTAAAGCATAAGTTAATTTATGTTTGTTTATAATAATAAAAAATCACTTAAAAAATTAAATAGCTACTTAGGATAGATTTTTATGAGGGTTACTCAAAATAATTTAAATTGTTTTCCTTCATATTAATGATTGAGATTCAAATTTTTTCTTCAAAAACTGAAACAAACAGATAATAAATCTTTAAAAATATTTATCTTTTAAAAATAAATTATTTTTTTCAAAAAATAATCATAACAAAAGTTTTTTTGACAAGTAATTTATCATTAACAGAGTTCCATATTTTTTTTGGTTGAATATGTATTTGATCTCAAGAAAATTAGTAAATTTTGATTTTAGTCCCTATAAAAATTTTATACGTTTTTAGTCCCTATATTTAATAAAAAACAATATATTATTAATTCTTCGTCAAGAATTAAAAGCATATAATTATTATATTTTATAGGAATTTAAAACGAATAAAATTTTTATAAGAACCAAAATCAAATTTTACAAAACATATTTAACCATCTTTTTTATTTTGAGTAAATAGTCAATTTAGTCCCTGAAAATTGTTACTTAGTATCAAGTTGGTCCCTGAATTAAGAAAATTACCAACTTAATTCCCGAAGCTGCAAAACCGTGATTCAAGTTGGTCCCTCCGTTAATGGTCATCCCTTAACACCATGAAGGGAGCTTATGTGGCACGTCAAGTGCCTAGCTGGACTCCCAACTCAGCATCCACCATGCCTCGACGTCATTGACACAATTTCAGGGAAGAGTCTTTTATACATAATGTACTCACCTTTTTGTACATACCTAATATCGATTTTGTAATATTAGGACATGATTGAAGAGCCTTTTAACAAAGTCAGGCCACCTATATATCTAATGGTTGTTTTCAAGTATAACCTTGATCAAGTCCGCAATGAACCGGATCAAAGAGTAAAGTCACACCACCTAAAAACGCCACTTAAGGATCTTACTATCAGCTTCAACATTCATTGAGAGGCAAAGAGAAACTGACCACATACATTGAGCAATGTATTTTAACACAATATGTGATCAATCATTACAAACAAGTTCTCTCTTTTTACTCCCAAAAGCAATTATTAACATATCTCAAATTTCATGAAAAACAGATAGCTAGGCCAGAAGTGATGATATCTAGCCCAGAAATGAACCAAGATCTATATTGTCAGATCACCCATCATATCATCCAATTCCTCTCCCTCTCCCTCTTCCTCTTCAGCATCTGAGGAAGGTTCGGTTTCTCTCCAACATTTTGAAGCAACTGCTCTAGCCATTCCCTAGTTGTTGGGTCTTCCTGAATACATGAAACCAAGACCAGATGTAAGCAAACTAAAAGCATGAATAATCTCTTCAATAAGGGCAAATGAAAAACCTGTAGCTGCTCTTAAATTGAGGATTTGAATAGTTCTCTTCTCTTCAAGGGTTCAGTCTATGATTTACTTAATCAAGCCAGTCCAACCCTACTGTTCAAACCAAATTTGTATACTTACTAACAATATCACAAAAAAGTACTTACCATGCCACTGCTGAAAGTAGCATCTCTTAACACGTCTGGAAGACAGCCACTCAATGCATCAGCAGCCCTGCTTTAATAAGAACAAAACGTTTATTAGAAACTTGGAAAGAACGGAAAGGGAATAGCAGGAGGGAAATTAAAGGGGAGACTGGGGCAAAAGCACATCAGCACTTGAAAACTGTAGTCGCTGTCTGCTCAACCAACCTCCTATTTTCTGACAGAAGAAGATAACATCGAATAATATGCTTCATAAGACGAGATGAGGGTTTATCAGCAAGAGCTTCCACCATGTTTCCCAAAACCCGGCTTAGTGCCAAAAGGCTCTGCTGTAGCACAGATATAATCCATACCATAATCTTTCAACAGAACTTTTTGAACAACATATGTTGCAACCTGCGTACAGCTTTTATTAGACAACCATGTTCCATTTTACTATTATTTGATTTACATAAAACAGGATTTGTACCCAAAAAAAAAAAGACAGGATCAAGAGAAAGTGGCAACTTAAAACAATCAAGTGGCTTAGCATTTGGAGAACATTATTGTATAAGAGTACACCATTAGTTAACATGTAACTTTCATATTTTCCACATTCACCACACAATTGTGATTCCGTGCCAGAGATTTAGCTCAAGTATCAAACAGTGTACAAATGATGCTGTTAAGTTACATTTTTCACACGACTAAACTTGTCAACAAGGGTTCAACAGTCCCATGATGATGCCTAGAAGCTTGATACTGCTTTTGACTAACAGTTTGGAAGAGTGGAAAAAGAAACACATTATGTATGTTTGGTATGGGGCTACAAATGGAGATAAAAAAATTCATGGATCAGTTTTATTTGTAAAACTGTATTGAAATCTTTAACCTTGAATTATTCACCTCCATTTTTACACCCATACCAAACTGACCCTAAAGGTCTTTAAAAAAAATTGTCAAGTACCCATAAGGGGGTTCATATATTATCCATTTATCTTAATGCCTAGACGCTAGACCGCTATCCTCAATGGCAAGCTCATTGGTCAGATAAACTGTAAGCTTCATATGCATGCATACACGTTAATTGAACATACCCAAAAAAGTGACTCAGAAAAAGTCCAATTCATCCAAACAAAATACTCGGTTAAACCAATTTGGCTAAAAACAAAGAATCGGTAAACTCAACTGTTTTCGACAATTCACAGCCTATTTCCATAGTGCGAGGCACAGCGGAATTACTTCTGTTGAAAGAAGGAAGGTTATAACTTCAGTATCATCAACCTGGTGAATATCAACAGGAGGAAAATTATTACAATTGACAAAACACAAGTATAAATGGTATACATATGACAAAAAAATCCAACAATCATGTAAAGGGTTTAAAATAGTTTGGGGATGACAATTGAAGAACTCATCCAAGCGTTGGATTTGTATGTCCCCGATACATAGTGCACATTTTTCACAGGATTGAATTTGATACGTCACAGATTTAAACGTAAATCTACCAAATCATGACATGACTACAAGAAAACCAATTATTTGAGGTAACAAAACTATTTATGCAACTAGTTGCTTGATATACATTTTAAAATAATCATTAATCAGTTGTCACTACTTTTATTTATGCCATATATATAGTTTCCTCTGGCAAGGTTTTTTGTGACAATTTTAGTAATTAAAAATTATTCTCATTTCAGCATGAATGTTGCCATAAAAGATTATTTTTATCGTAGTTAAGTGCACCAAAAAATAGAATCGGCAAGGATGTAGCACCTTCGCCAAGGCACCAATGACGCCAAGACTGGCAAGCCTCAAAAACTCAAACGGTCTTGACTTCTGTGTTGTACGAAGGATGGGGTACAGATATGTTGGCATATTAGCTGCAGATAACAAAAAAAGGTAAGTACAAAGAATGAACATATTTATATCTTTTTTCTTCAACTGTTATCTTTTCAAGAGCAAAAAACATGCCCAGCTGGGTACGGAAATGTCGAAGCAAGCTACTGATATTCAATTAAAAAAAAAAAAGAATTATGACTTTCAGGTCAGCCCAAAAGCTTCTGTTTATAGATGCTTGGGAGAGTATAGATGTTGGTGGTAAAATACACAACAGCCACAAGAAAAAGGTATGACACTAAGAAAGGAAATAAGATGTGTGATCTATATAAACTGTGGGAGAAAGAAATTCCATTTTCAAGCAAGCAACACTAGAAGTCCTATGACGGGAAAGACAATATGGAAGGTCTGCAAGCTGCATTCAAAATTTATCTGCATGATTCATTTTTACATGGAAACTAGTTACTGAACCAAAGACATTCCAGGCAGTACATAATTTTCAAAAAATAATAGAAAGAAAATTTATAAGAGAGAAGAGGGAAAATACAATTGGGGAGAATAAGATATCCTCCAAAACAAAGGTTAACCATCCTATATGAATTGAACATGGACTATACCAAAGCAATCATCAAATAGGAATAAGACAGCAATTACAACAAATGCATTATATTATTTCATATGGTGAAAAATTGAGAAGAAGGAATTAAATTTGCCAAAGGAGAGAATTTGCCATTCTGTTAACTGTTTAGGTGGTAATAAAGAAAGATCAAGTCCCAAGTACATGCAGTCTATGATTGAGCTCATCAACTTGGCTTCTATTCATCACAGAGTACTCTTTCCCATTCATGAAATTACTCAGATGGCATCAACCAAATTCAATAAGCTGACAGCATCTCCCACAAGTACTTAAGAAGGAATTTCATCTCCGAAATTCCCTCATCATACATTTATTTACTATTAACATGATCTAGATGAATGTGAGACTTTCACTATCTCGGATTTTGGAATCCATCATTTAACAAACACATCCTGAATACCAATCAATGACAAGTTAACAACAAAGGGAGCCATTTTAACTAAACATCATCATTCTGGCTCAGAACTATATAATCAAACATTTCCAACCACAAACTAGTTCCATCACTGTCAGAATAAATAATGCGAAAATGATAAGCACAACAGCAGACAAAGTTCAGAGCCCTTGAGATGTATAAGAAAAGTGACATTACCATTGAGGAGCGGCATCCTTGTATCAGGGTGAGATGCTACACACTGCAACAAAAGCATGAGAGAAAAAGAAAATGTGTTAGCAGCATTGCTTTTCATTTTATTACGAAATGAAGAAAGGGAGAAATCAAAAAAGGACCTTAAAAAAAAGTATATTATTTGTGGCTGGACTCATTTCCTAGGCAATTAATTTTCAGAGTTAAAGAATTAAAAATAAATAAAAGGTGAGTAACCTTTTTTTGTCTAAATTAATTCTGCAAATGCAGGAAGACGGGAGTCATAGATAAAGTCACATACTCCCATGAGTTGCTATATATATCCTTTTACAGTCCATATGTACAATGCACTGAATGCAGCATGAAACAATGAAACATATTGAAGGTATCCATCGGTTGAACACAAGATACAAAACTTGATAGAACAAGCTCATCTCACCTGAAGAAGAGTGAGCGCATTACAAGCTCGATTTGACTGTTTTGGAGTAAGAGATTCCGATGAAAGAGCAGGGTATATTGAAATTATTTCCTGGAAGAAAATAAAAATATCAAGTCCAGGTGAGTGAATCGCAAGAAGCGCCTTTTATTGGATAAAAACAAGCTAAGAAACTCCCCATGAGCTTAAAAAATCAAGATATGAAAATATTAGTTTGTTTGAGGATATTCATAAATATAAATATTAAATGCAAATTCGATGAAGAGAAAGGAAAGTGCAAATTACAGAGTATGCTGAAAACAGAACATTATAAGTTATCTACTTCTCATTAGTATTACTGGCATTACAAGGTACTTGGACCAGTTTCGAGTTAACAGTTTAAAACAACTTTTAACATCAGATCATCACCATTTACTTCTAACTCCCCGTCATCATCCTGTCACTTCTGTCAAAATTATGAAAATAAAAGGTTGGTTTGAAAAGAATAAAGTTGGAAACAAGTAAGACATGAACTCTGTAAAAGGTTTCTGTGACAGAAAACAAAACAAAAGAAAAATTTATAAGCTAAAAAAATTACAAATGAAGAATCTTACAAGAAAGACTACGGCAAAGTAATCCAAGTGACAAGGAATATGTAATGCAAGCCACATAGCATACCTGTAACAGTGCTGCCATAGTACCAAAAGAATTCCACAATAATGTACCAAGATCTTGAAATAACTCTCTCTTCTAAATATAAAAAACAGCAAAAAAGAAAAATGATTAGATAACTATATGAGTGCAGCAGCAGCATTAGCAAATAGTTAATAGAAAAATGGGCCAAATCATGACATAATTGTAATATATAAACTCCAAACCCGACAAAAACTTGCATTGCATGTATGAGATAGAGACTAGAGAGAGATACAGAATAGCCACATGACTAACTCTCTGGACTAGATTCTAGAGGTAACAAGGCAAGTATGTACTTCCCATCTAATGAAAACTGTGACAAAACTTCAAATACATATTTTTTATTAAGTGAAAGTTTACATTTTTTCCCACTAGACCCAACCCAATGCAGCCTTTTGACTCATCATGCCATTCTAATTCATACGCAAAACTCGATAAACAGACATTTAAATACAAAATCTAAAGTTTACAATTTTCCAAAATGCTGTTATTGCACTCCATAATAAATTTAAAAGAAAAATCGGTAGGTACCCTGGAGAGCTCAAGAAGAGCATTTTCACGGTGATCGGGATTGCACAGTTGGAGAATAAGCTGCTCTACAGGTGCCATGTTGCGATCCATGTTGGCGCCGCTGTTTTGTGCAGAGGTACTAGACAGCACCATTCGTAGAAAGCGATTGGGACAAATTTGCCATGGATTGGGAAAGTTTATTCCAACCAAGGAAGCTTCTAGATAAATAAGTGTCGGGGAACAATAAATAAATAGTAAATAAATTTTTTAATTAATTTTTATTTATTTATTTTAAATAAAAGATAATTTATTCCACGTCAGAAAGCAACAAAGTTATAATCAACTCAGACAGATCAACTTTCCAAGTCTTGTGACCTGAAGAAATAGCATAACTGGTAAGCTAGCCCAGCATAGCATAGCAGGGCAATCTTCTAAGTTCTAACCTATTGTCCATGGGTGCAGGAATTTCTATGGTGAACAGAAACAAAGCATATGATTGTGAGTAATAAGTAGTTTTATTGAGTGATAGAAACAAAAAAGAATTTTTACTTTGTTTACCATTCTGCAAAGTCTCAACGTTATATGAAATAAAGTTACGAAAAATATTTCATGAGTTTAGGCATGGTAAGAAACTAACCCAGACAATATAACATAGAAATTCCTCCCATACCAAGAGAAAAAAATCCTGCATATACCCGGTCATGTGAAAAATAAATGGTAAAGTACCTTTATCTGTCAACTAATATAAAATGGTTTTAAAGGACAACACGAATTGAATATCATCATAAATATTTAAACTTTAGACATATCGTGTAAATCTGAAAACCAAATCTAACTGAAAGCAATATAAGGTTAATGAGACTAGTAGTGATAGGATTTGAAGCATAAAAGTTCTAGCAAATTTAAGATTACATTAAAGAAGTACTTAATCTGCTGGGAACAATATATCTCACTCTCAAGTGTGCTATTGATGTACAAAGGTTAGGTAATAGTTTATCATCCCTCTTACACAGTCATAAAAAGAGTACTGAATAATTAAATTGATGCTTTATCATCAATTTAATTTATGAGATTTCAAATTATAGTGAAGATAAAAAAAAAAAAACCAGCCTTATCCATAGGTGGGAATTATCCCACATGGATCAAACGGTGCCATAAGTTCTATCATGAAACATGTTTATAGTTAAACCATTGGCCGCTAAATCTTTCTTGATAGTTTCTCCTATAGTTTTCTTGGCCTACCTTTGCCTCTAGCGATTGGATTGTCTTCCATCTTGTCTACTCTCATACTACGGAATCTACGGTCTCACCTTTCGTGCTCGAACCACCTAAGTCGAGATTCAACCATCTTTTCTACAATAGGTGCTACCCGACTCTCTCTCTAATGCTATCGTTCCTGATCCTATCTCGTCTAGTTTTCCACTCATCAGCGTAACATTCTCATCTACTGCTTTGCGATTTTACACTTGTGTTGATTTTTACCGCTCAACACTCGTGCCATACAACATCTCGACCTAATAAGCGTACTATAAAATTTTCCCTTTTGGCTTGAGAGTGACCCTTTTTATCACACAAAAAACCCGCGTCTTCCTCCATTTCGACCACCTTGATTGAATCTGATGGTTTACATCTCCCTCCATTTTTCTGTCATTTTGTATAATAGACCCAAGATATTTAAACCGTGTGACTTGCGGTATGTTGTGATCTCGACTTTCGCCTCTAAGCTAGAGATGTTTCGCCTCTTGCTAAACTTTTTTGGATACAAAAATGGTGCATTTTGAATAGGCATTGACATTGCAAGATCAGTACCAGTACACCACGCCATAATGGGGCTGGCTTCTTTCCATTTATGTAGGTACTGCAAAGCAGCAAGCATAATTAAATAATTATTTTTGGACATAACTAATGTGAAAAACAACTTAAATGAACAGATTCTGTTATCCCAGGAACCTGAAAGAAGGATGATAGAGCCTCAAGGAAGCATCTAAGCATGTTCTGGATGCAGAGATCTGTAATAAAAGTAAATATTTTGGATTCAGAATTCACTGAACAGCAAGATAAGAAACAAAAGCTTGACCTTTTTACCAGCAAAAGTGGTCGTCTTCTGTTAGTTGTCATCTCTATTATAGAAGCATAAAAAAAAGATTCCTGCGGGTACCAGCAGAATAAACATGAAGTTGCATAAAAGCAATGGCATGAACCCATCCAGACTGCTACCTAATCTGGTGAAGTAACTAGATACCATAGACTCTGCAAAGAATGGGAGTGTTGGACTAACATAGAAAACTCACCTCACAGTATGTGGCTCAAATGCATTCAATCAATGATTTAAAATATTAGTAGGCTTTGTGGAAGTAGTATAGTACTGGTGAGTGTGATGATAATCTAATCTATTAAATTTTAGAAACACTTGTAAGATGTGAAATGTAAGGATTAGGATTAGGATTGGATTAGGATCACCTTAAATATTGATTAGAACAGCACCCAAATGAAATCATGAACCTCCATAACCTTTTCTTCCCTAAAATAGCAGACAATTTGGTTTTGTAGGAAATTGAATTTGCATAAATGCTCAGTTCCGTTCCGTAGAAATGGAAGAGAAAGGGCCATAAATTTGGGTTCCTTTAGTCTTCGGCCCTTCGGAAATAGAAGGACGCAGCTCCTTTTCTCCGGGAAACAAACACCATCGCCATTTTTGTGATGGCATTGACAATTTTTTGTTTTTGTGCAAAAATAGTATTTATGTGAGAATAAGAGGCAAAAATTTTAAATTTTTTTTTTTTGGATGAAAAGAGTTTAGGTGAGCAGCTCCTAGGGGCCACGTATGCCTAACACGGCTGAAGGAACACTAACGTAGATATTTATAGATTATCCACTATTAGGGTTCTTCAATCGATAGTGGAATTGAATTCACGTCTTAGTAGCGTTTGATTTTATGGAATGTTTCATTAAGATGCTATATTATCGGGAATGAGATTAAAAAAATTACGTACGTATTTGGTTAAGTATAAAATATTCGGAATATAATTTATTTTTTAAAAATACTCTCGTAAAACTTTTAAATAAAAGAAAGATCAGTTTTTTTATCAAAAAGAAGTGATCGTGCGATTATATGTTGATCTGTTCATAAATCTAATTACTCACATTAAAACTTTCAGTATTTAGATAAGGAACTAAGAGATAAGAAGAAAGTGTATTCACTTTGAACATTTCTCACTATCTTTGTTGAGTCACTTCACTTGTATTTCTTCTTCGGTAGTTTAGTCCCACAACGGCTGAACACAGCAAACTACTTAACAAACTCTATCAATTAGTTATGCCATTAGCTTGATAACTCCACAATTATAATTAACCCTTTCTAGACCATGCCTCCTAATTTGGTTTCTAGCAAACATGAGTATGCTAATAGCATCAGCATGAAGTCTAGCATCTCAACTAGTTGGCACCTAGACTTTACCATTCAGATGTGCACATCATGTTCAAACCACGTGACCCGACCACTGGACCTTAGCTTGTTTGAAACTCCCCGGTCTTCGGACTTCCTTGGTTTGGTAGAACATATGCAGCTTGTGCATTGGTTGCAGTGTTTCCCAGCTTCAACTTTCCTCATTGACTGATCTGCAGAAAGTGGAATCGAGGTCTCTATGTTTACTTATCCATGGGAGCAGCTCAGGCGTACGCGTCCACATCAAAGACAACGAAACAAATATTAAGACCTAATTCGTTATTATCATTAACGTTGACTTATGCGTTCTTCGCGTTAAGGCCACGTTTGAAGTCAGATTAACCTCAAAAAATTTGAGATATAGGCTCATCAGACCTAATAAGCAACCTCAAACCATAAAATTCCTAATATCAACCTAAATCCAAATTTATCGTTTTCACTCTCTTCGTCATAAAGACGATAATGGGAAAACCCTAAGTTGTTTTCCCGTTCAAACTCACTCGAGATGACTTCGTACTTTCCTTACAAGGTTCCTGGACCTCAGGCAACATCTTAAATATTTAATCCAAGCCTTAAACCTAATCCTCATACTTAAACAAAACATAAAATTATGGATATTATATTTCTACCCCTTAAAGAAATTCCATCCTCGGGTTTAAATACAGCAGAGATGAATCTATCGCGTGAATGTAGCCTCACGCTCCTAAGTAGAATGTCAGTGTGCTCATCCCGTATGACCTTGACCGGAAATTTGTTTACCAGGAGTTCTTTAATCCTTCTATACGCAATCTTGGATGGTAAAGCCTCATATTCCATATTCTCTCGGAGTTGTATTATTTCGGGCTCTATGACATAGAAGGATTAGGGTAATATTTTCTCAGCGGGAAACATGGGAAGACATCGTGAAGGTTGGAAAGGTAAGGGGCGATAAGCTATACGGTAAGCTCTTGGATTAATTGTAGAAAGAATCCGAAATGGTCAATTAATCGAAAGTAGAATTTCTAGACTTTATAGCTCTGCCAAGTCCAGTCTTGGGGTGACTCTCGAATCGTGATCACTTTCTTGGAACTCTAAGGTGCTCCTCCTCTTGTTATTGTAGGCTTTCTCTGCCGATCTTGCTGCTTCCTTCATTTTCTCTGTTATTTTCCTAACTTATTATGTTGTTTGTTGTACCACATCTGGACCCGCGACACTTGGCTTCGCTCGTCGTACCAACACAACGGAGTCCTACACTTTCTCTCTGAGGCCTCATCCGGTGCCATCCTAGTCTGCTTGTAAACGGTTATTGTATGTGAACTCAATCAATGGTGAATTCATCCCAAGCTGTAACATGTTCCAACACACGAGGCTCTTAAAAGTTCACTCCAATGATTGAATTGTTCTCTCGGTATCCATCGCGTCACGAAAGTATGATAGTGGAACTCATCCTCAGCTTTGTTCCCAAAGCATCGTGTAACTTGTCTCCAAATCTAGATGTAAATCACGGGATCTCGTCGAACAATGCTCGAATGTGCACCATGCAACCTCAACTACTTCCTTGATGTAGATCCGAGTTAACCTTTCAAGACTATAGCTCTCTATAGGTAAGTGAGCACACTTCGTCGACCTGTTTGATAAACGTCGCATCAAACCTCTTCGGAGTTATTGGTAATCCAGCCACAAAGTCATCCTTTTCTGTATCCGGCTTCCCGTGCAGGATGTCAAGGAGTGTGACTGGATGAGTTTTGATGCTGTATCTTGGCTTTCGACATACCAAACATGATAGAACATACTCCGCCCGCCTATAAACTGCATCTTTTGCCACAAAACATCTTCTTCCAAGTCTTGGTACATCTTGGTAGCTCTGGTGGAACTCGCATTACTTTTTTATGTGCCTCCTCTAAGATCATCTTCTAATCTCTAGAGTCCTTTGCTACCTGTCTCGATCCTTAAAACCTTACCACTCCATCGATCCTCTCTAAACTGCAAACCTTTTCCTCGTCTATACCTCGGGTCACGTCCACCAAATATTCACTACTCAGCAACCTTAAGGTCTTCGAAAACTCACTACAGATGGTGATCATACCTAAGCATATTCTATCCTCACTCAAATCCATCACTGGTTTAAATCTCTAAGCCCTTCAAGCAACTCCATCTCTTTCTCCATCATTGTGAATAAATATAGTATTTCTAACTTAATTTGTCATCTGACATCCTACTGGATGGTATTGAAGATCAAACTCACAGATCCTTAATGAATTCTAATATCACATCTATGTTGCTCCATACTCGACTCATACGATCAAACAAATACTTTAACTCTTGTGATCTTGAACACATTAAACTTAGCTCCATATATGGTGTTGCCATATCTTCAATGGAATACTATGGCTGCTAACTCAAGATCATGGTGGTGTGAATGCCATGGCCTTGAAAAACAGTGTTTACAAATATGTAGATGAGAAGCAGCTTAATTCAGTGTTCGTCTCACAAGGACTCTTGGGTTGCTATTAATGAGAAAATCGTTTTGGGGGGTTTGGATTGAAATAAAATAAAAAACTAGCCTCATCAACAATGAAAACGAAGCAGTTTAAGAGATTAACAATAAACTAAAGGCGATCAACCCGCTGTTCTCGGTTTCCCACTATCATTGGTTGATATAATCCCCGAGCCCTAAAAGCGATTCTAATCCCCTTAGGTTGTAACTTAACAATTTCTGAGCGGGAAACCACTACTATGGATATATGTCATATTCGAATTAAGCAAACGGGGTGAAGCACTTCATGGGGACCTAAGCGAATATTTGATTGAACACACGTGAATTAAGCAAACACGATTATATATAGGAACATAACATCAAGAGCAAATCAGCACAACACTTTATCAGCTCTGAATTAAGCAAACGAAACATATAGCATAGTATTGAAAGGAAGACAAATAAGCAGAAATTACAAAACCTCGAGCATAGTAATGGAAACCGATCTATGGTGAATTAATCTGGAGACTAGTTCTCCATTACAAGGTAAACAATAAACTAAGAAAACAAAGACTAACTATGACTAAGCTCCTACTCTGTTGGCTCTGCTTGCGATTCTGGTTCCGCAGGAGCTTATATACCACTGGATTAGCGGACTCGGGGCGACTCTTTGTCTCGCGAGACGGATCTTCTGACGTTTGGTATTCTCGAAGCGAATCTGGCCTCATGTGCGAAGAATGGAAGGTCATGACCGGTGTTCCTCGCGACGCGAGGGTAATCTGTCCCCGCGGGTGACACAAAGGATGCAAATTTTCTGTACAGTCCTTCAGGTTGAGTAATTCATGTGTCGCGGGAAAAGCTCCGGTTATTTCTTTTTATTAACACGAAGACGAAAATAGAAATAAGTCTTTGTTTGACTCTAAATCAACTAAAATTAACTAAAAATACTTTTCAGGATAAAATACGCTTAAAGACAATCAGTCTAATTGAGGGAAATGATATAAAATTAGCCAAAGCCAAGGTTTTCTAGTTATAAAACTAGACTAGCGTAATGTGGATCAAAATACTCCAAACTTAAAACTTTACTTGTCTCCAAATGACTAAGACTCAAAACTAAAAATTTCAAGGCTCGAAGAAGGGATTTAATCAACTTTGCACAAATTGCAAGCAATTTCATTAAAATATTTTTTATTTATTTTTTATTTATTTTTCTTTCTTCAATGTTCCCCCCTTCCAATCAACCAAACCCCACTTTCATTATTCTGAACATTTGAGAATTTTAATCATTCAAACAATCATTAATCCTAACAAGGGATCAAGTTACACGAGGGGTCACCAAATTCAAGCGGTCCCTTCCTCGCAAAGGAAATTTGTGTTCACTCAATCGCCAATTTATGTCAATTCTAATAACATTTCCTCAATTTCACTTTTACACAAACACTTCCCATAAATTTGATTTTCATCTCCAAATGGTCCCACAGGAAAACATCCGTGCAACATCAAAAGGTCTTTTATGGGGTTGTAATGGGGCTGACTAAGGGTAGGATATGCAAGTCTTGGTGAAGACCCTAGGAACTAAGAGAGCATGAAACACTTCAAAACATTGAAATTCCACTCAAGTTCCTTTTCCTCATTCATCTTTTTGCCTTGGTGACTACATCCATTCTAACCGATACTATTTTTTCTTTTATATATTTTTGCTTTTACCTTTCTTTTGGCCTTTGGCTCCAACCTTTATTATATTTTTTTTCTCAATCCGCTAACAACACATCACACCTTGTATCCACCCCCAACTTAGTTTCTTGCAACCATTTCTCTTTGCTAAGCTTCGATGCTCTCACAATCTAAGATCGGTTACCTGGTTTTCGGATTTTAGGCTCGTAACGATAGGTTATCAAGAATTAATAGGCTAATTAGGCTCAAAGGGGCTAACTGGGACATGCATTAGGAATTGGTTATTTTAGGCTAAGTAGTTATTTACAAGAAAATGCCTAAATCATTTTGAAACAAACACATAAACATACGAGCCAAGAGGAGGGTCAAGCAAATTCGGAAAGTGCAACTGAAAGTGATTCTCACGAGTAAAAAAACATGTTGGAGGCTCAAAAACCTCCCTGGACATTTTGCAAATTGTTTGACAGAGATTCTATCCCTTGTGTGTACTTCTATCACCCAGACTTATCATAAATCTATGCAGTCATAACAAAATATCTCAAAGTTTAGTTTTCGATTTTTCAGTGGGGATCAAATTTCCAATTTCTAAAACTTGAGGAAAACAATGTAACAATATCATGCAATCAATCTAGCAAAATCAATTAAAATCCAGACCGACTAAGCCAGGCACAAGACCCAAAACACATGTACTCCTGATCTTCTCGAATTATTAGGGCTTTATTGAAAAATAAAGCGAGAAATAAAGCAGGAAAAGAAAATTAAAAAGAGTAAGGTTCAGAAAAACTCATTGGAGTGGTCACCAGGATCTCATTGCTTGTAACATAAGGCCTAAGTAATAGCCAAAGGGTGGGGAGTTCATTCCGTGCTCCATAACTTGCTACGTTAATGTGGGGTAGTGTAGCGATTCAGGTGACCCTTCATTCGGTCTGAGGACTTCTCAGCTCCTTTTGGGTCAAGATGACCGCTTTCTCAACAAAATCCTCCCAATAAAATTGGGGGTTCCAAACCACTGGATTGGCCATGGCACGAAATCCGATGGCTTGAACTCCATTAGGATTGTTCCACCGTGGGGAGGTGGCAAGCGTTAGTTGGGGTTCTCCGTGCTTGTTCCCGCCACGATGATCCATTCATTGTACTAACAAATTCATCACTCGCTAAACTGCGGAAATCTCATACACACCACACAAGGTTAGTGTTAGTAGAATCAATACATATTCACAATAAAGTGAATCGGTAAAAGGCCGAGATGTGCGGAATTCAACAATTGGACATCATTCATCCATCACTCTCAACGTGTGTATGAGTTAATTGAATCAATCTACTTCCAAAGGTTCTTCATCATCCTCAGCATGGTGAAGCGGATGTCCTCACCGATCCTCCCACGATCCTCATTTTCTATGTTTCTGGCTGAGCATGGCCTCGTCCTCATATGTCTCACATTTCCACTATGGATGTTTGGCTCTTCCTTACCTTTCAAAACATGCTATACACAAGCGGGTGTCAGTACAATCAGCACATGAATTATAATAGATAGAATGGAAGGATTCAACACACGATTCATCGATAGAAACATTATCAAAATTATCAAAAATTATCC